>BLSH010284318.1:812042-828832 GCA_018402905.1 Glandirana rugosa
GGTGAATAGACTCTTAAGCTTCTCAAAGGCTGCTTGCACCTCAGGAGTCCAGCGGAACGGGACACCCTGCTTGGTCAGGTGTGTGATAGGGAAGATGATGGAGCAAAATCCCCGGATAAACTTCCTGTAGAAGTTTGCAAATCCAATAACTCTCTGGATTCCCTTTCTGTCGACCGGGGCAGGCCAGTCCAAAATGGAAGAGACCTTTTGGGGGTCCATCTTGATGCCTCCGACAGAAATTATAAGTCCAAGCAATTGTATGCTTGCCTGCTCAAATTCACACTTTTCTGGTTTGGCATAGAGGCCGTGTTGACGGAGGCGACCCAGTACCTGTTTAACATGGGAACGGTGGAGCTCCAGGGAAGGTGAGAAGATCAAGATATCATCAAGGTAGGCGATGACAAAGAGGTCAAGAAAGTCCCGGAAGATGTCGTTTATAAAGTGCTGAAAAGTGGCTGGGGCATTGCATAACCCAAAAGGCATCACCAGGTACTCGAAGTGGCCGAAGCGAGTACGAAAAGCCGTCTTCCATTTATCACCTTCTCTGATCCGTACCAAGTTGTAAGCTCCCCGGAGATCCAGTTTGGTGAACACAACAGCGGTCCCCAGGCACTGGAATAGCTCTGGGACAAGTGGAAGCGGGTATCGATTTTTCACTGTGATCTTATTGAGTTCCCGGTAATCGATACATGGTCGCAGGGAATGGTCCTTTTTCTCCACGAAAAAGATGCCTGCCCCAGCCGGGGAAGTAGAAGGACGGATAAAGCCCTTTTTGAGGTTCTCTTCAATATAAGTCTTCAGAGCGCTGAGTTCCAGCTCAGAAAGTGGATATATTCTGCCGAAGGGAATCTCTGCGCCAGGGAGGAGCTCAATGGGGCAGTCATATGGTCTATGAGGCGGAAGGGTCTTAGCCCCCTTCTTGCTGAAAACGTCCAAGAAAGTGTGGTAGATACTGGGGACGAGCTGACGGATTTCAGGCTCAGGGTCAAGATCCAGGGTTAGTAGAGCAGGGTTTGTCCCAGAAGCTTGGGGGAAGCAGTGCTGGTGGCAGTACGGGGACTGGAACTAAACTCTCCCAGTGTACCAGTCAATGGTGGGGTTATGGGCCTGGAGCCAGGGTAGTCCCAGGATGACAGGGAAGATGGGAGAGGCAATGGCATCAAGTGTGAGTATCTCCTGATGGCCGCCCAGCACCGTAGTGGTCAGGGGGATGGTCTCCTGTGAGACCGGACCAGATTTTATGGTTGTACCATCAGCCAGGTGCACCGCCATCCTGTGAGTCTTGGGTTGCAGGGGTATCCCTTGTTGTGCAGCAAAAGTCAAATCCAGGAAACAGCTGCAGGCCCCAGAGTCTACAATGGCGGGAACGGTAATGGCTCCTCCGGGAAACTGTAGACACAGAGAGAGGGTGAGATGAGCTGTCCCGACAGGTGCTGGTTGCGGGGAGGTAACTAGGCATTTTCCCACTTTCCCTGGGCAAGAGCGCACAAAGTGCCCCAGCTCTCCGCAGTAGAGGCAGAGGCGGAGGTTTCTTTGGCGCTGGCTCTCTTCAGACATCAGTGCCGGGCGCGCCAAGCCCCGCTGCTGGGGTCCAGGCGGCCTCGGAGGAGGAGAGGTGGGTATGCTGGAACCAGTCAGGGTGCCTTTTGGCAACCCCCCGGTGGGAGGTAGCATCCAGGAGGGTCACAGGTTCACCTTGGCCCTTTCTGCTCTGCGTTCTCGAAGGCGTCAATCGATCTGGATGGCCAGATCGATAAGCCTCTCCAGGGAGACTGGCGCCCCCACACGGGCCATCTCATCCTTCAGGGGGTCAGCCAAGCCCCTCAGGAACTGGTGGCGCAGAGCAGCTTCATACCAGGCTGTGTCGGAGCTCCAACGCCTGAACTCGCTTACATACTCCTCCGCCGGGTGGCAGCCTTGATGGAGGGCGTGGAGTGCGGCTTCGGCAGTAGCCGCCTGATGCGGATCTTCATATAGCCGCGCCATTGTTTGGAAGAACTGGGTTAAATCCGACACTTCAGGTGCCCCTTGCTCCAAGAGCCGGTGGGCCCATAATTGGGGCTCATCCCGAAGTAAGGAAATCACCAGCCCCACCTTCGTGGATTCCAGGGAGAAGGAGTGGGGCTGCAGGCTGAGATAAAGTTCGCAGGCACAGCGGAACACTCAGAACTTCCTACGGTCCCCTGAGAACCGTTCTGGTAAGGGCACTGGGGGTTCCGTTGCTGGCAGGCCAGCCCCTGATCTGGCCAGCGAGGCATATTCCCTAAGCTGGGACTGTAGCTGGGTGTAGTCTGTTTGCAGGTGCTTCACGGCTTGAGAGAGACCGTCCAAATGCTGACATAGTACATGCAGCGGAGAGGGCCCCTGCTCAGACTCAGTCATGGCTGTCGGATACTGTCACGTTCCTGTTGGTGGAGTCTGATTGTGCAGAGGGCAACCTCTCTTACGGCCCTGGTTTGGGAACCCCTGATAGAGGAAACAGGAGATTCCGGAGCACAGGGTGGCACGAGGGCTGGTGCGGATGCAGATGGTGTTGTGAAGATCCTCCAGGAGCTTGTGCAGACAGAAGAGTGGTGATGCAGGCCGGGTCGGTATTAGGCAGGCTAGTGCGGTACAAAGGAACAGGCAAGCAGGACGTCGGGTGCAGGTGGGGTCGTAAACAGGCGGGCGGCTGAGGTACAAGAGGGTTAGGCAGAGACGTGGTCGTAGGCACAGAGGGTCGGTACAGGCAGAGTTCAATCAGAGGTCAAGCAAGCCGGGTCACAGATACAGGAAGACTGGGAAAACAGGTCACAGGAACTCCCTAACACGCTGTAGATCCGACAGCACTTACTACAGGAAGCAGGACGTTTAAATATGGCTGCTCCTCAAGGAATTAGAGGAAAGAACAATCAAGTGTTATTAACCCTCAGCACACTCTTCTAACACCCCGCCTCTACTCGTCCCACAGATCAGAGGAGCCCCCGCAAAGACCCCCCTAAGCGATTCAAACCGACAGGGGGGCAAACAAATGACCACATGGCCTGAATTACTGCATTCCATCGACTCATCGCCTCCATCTCAAAGACGGATGTCTGTTAGGTATGGAGACAAATACAGCCCATATGGTCAACACTAGGCCCTGGCTAACTCTCCGAGCTCCTACCAGATCCCCTCAAATCTCATTTAACTTTGAATTGGTTACCCTACTGGTCTCAACCCCACGGAATATGCAAACACTACCCTCACAGGGTACCTGCTACAGGGAACTGACTTAATGCAGTGAGTACATGTGGAAAAAAGGGAAGTCCCTATCAATGATTTTGTGTTTTTTGTTTTTCTTTTTTGTGTTTGTTTTTCATATGGTACGTCTACAATATGGTTGTGCACACTCTGTTGTTATGGTCCTTTTCTTTTGTGCAGCTATACTCTCCCCCCCGGAACACTCCGGAGGGTCAGCCATTCTCTGAGGTTAAACCTGATCTTCCCAACCTCCTCTAGAGTTACAATACTTATAATTAGTAAGCCACTTCTACCCTTTTATGAGAATAGTAACGTGGAACGTAAAGGGTCTTAGGTCACCGATCAAGCGAGCCAAAATCTTGAGGCACCTGAAAAGGCTGCACGCAGATATTGTTCTCCTTCAAGAATTCCACCTCCATTAATCTGACTTTCACCGTATGAAAAAATTCTGGGTCGGCACTGTAGAGGGTTCAGAAGCCATAGGGCACAAAGGGGGAGTCCTTATTCTAATCCGTAAGAATCTCCAATGTAAAGTCATATCAGTGGAAAGCGACTCACAAGGTCGTTTTATCACAGTGCAACTCAGCTGGGGGGACAGAAATCTCCAGATTTCCAATATATATGCCCCTAATAACCCAAACAAACAATTCTTCACGAGTCTAGTAGCGCACCTTCTAAAACACCCTGACATCCCCCATATTATTGCGGAGATTTTAACTGCATCATGCACAACTCCGTTGACAGGTCTCACCCCAAAAAATTGGTGACTGACACCAATCCTGACGAACCATCCATCCTTGCGTCAACAGTAGAATCCCTTGGTCTTCAAGACTTATGGAGACTCCAGCATCCCACTGACAGGGAATTCACATTCTATTCCACACCCCACAAAGTTTTTACAAGAATTGATTACATTTTTGGCACTGAGCACTGTATCCCTCTTCTGAAGGAAACCAAAATCGAGGAGATAGCTATCTCAGATCATGCCCCAGTCTTGATATCACTACTAGATCCCAACCCCATCCCAACTCCCAAATTATGGAGCTTCCCTGCATATCTGGCTCATTTAACCGATTTCCAGGCATACATTTCAAAAGCATGGGAAGAATACTCTCAAGACAATGTACACCATCTTGAGAACCCTAACTTGTTCTGGGAAGCAGGCAAAGCCTACCTCAGAGGCCGAATTATATCCTACACCTCATCCTTTAAAAACACAGTATCTCCAGGTTTAAAGAGGCCAGCTAGAAACTTCAGCTGGCCCAATGGGCCCTCTCGGCTAGTAACACAGCTGACAACTTAGCAATGTGGAGAGCAGCCAAACGGGACTTCGATCACTGGGCTGATACGTTAGAACTGTCCAAGAAAGTTCGGTCAGATGCTGTTTTTTTTAAATTTGGGAACAAGCCGGGGAAGCTTTTGTCGCGACTCTGTAAAGGGCCCTGTCCACCTACCCACATTCTATCATTGCCTGATTCCTCAGGCAATATCAGAACTCATCCCCAGGAGGTGGCCAAAGTTATGCACAAATTTTACACTTCCCTTTATGCCCTAGATCCCATAAATACGTCTAAAGCCAAAGAATTTTTAAACTCGCTTGATCTACCTCAAATTTCCCCCTCACAACTTACTATGCTAAGTGCCCCGGTGACTGCTCAAGAACTAGCGGACATCATCCAAAATTTAGCCCCAGCCGAAGCACCAGGCCCCGATGGGTACACGGGCGAATTCTATAAATCTCTACATAGCATACTAGGCCCAACGCTACTCCGGTTATACCATCACATCTGGGAGGGAGGCCCATATCTACCCACAGGCCAACAAGCCATTATTAAGCTGCTAGAGAAGAAGGGGAAGGACCTGCTTGACCCTGGAGCCTATAGACCCATCTCCCTACTTAATCTCGATGTCAAAATTTTATCAAAAATAATTGCCACCCGGTTAGCCAATATTCTCCCCTCATTGATACACACAGCACAATCTGGCTTTGTCAAAGGCAGGACTGCCGCCCTTAACATTCGCAAGGTAATGATGGCCCTAGATTATGCTAATACACACAGTGAGGCGGACCTAGCCATCGTTGCCTTGGATGCAGAAAAAGCCTTTGACAATGTCAACTTAGAGTGGCACACCTTGGTGCTGAACAAATTGGGCTTTGAAGGCCCGTTCATGCATATGATTAAGGAGATGTACGCTTCCCCGACAGCAAAATTGGTAGTAGCAGGCATTCTCTCCCAAGAGTTCAGACTATATAAAGGCACAAGGCAGGGATGTCCCCTTTCACCCCTGCTCTTTAACCTGGCTATGGAACCTTTGTCCAGGTACTTAACTTTTAAAGCCCCCCTCCATGGCATCCCATTTGCAAATCTGGAGATTCGCTCTGCCCTTTTCGCTGATGATGTCCTCATCTTTTCCGCAAACCCCTCCTTAGACATACACACCATCAAAGAGACTTTTGAAGAGTTCATCATACTCGGGGCTATGTATTAATCTTCACAAAAGTGAAATCCTGTGTCTAAGTAACCACCGAAAGCCTACTTGGGCCTCAAACTCCCCCTTTTCTATGGCAAAATCCCATATAACGTATCTAGGTGTCAAGATTGGCAAATGCCCCTCTTCTATCTACTCTCTGAACTTCCCCCCACTAATCTCTAAAATCATACAAGAACTGGAGTGCTGGATGGATCTCCCCCTTTCGCTCCTGGGAAGATGTTTTCTTTACAAAATGGTCAGTTTTGCCAGACTCTTATACCTCTTACAAACGATCCCATTACTCCTTAAACATAAGGATATTCAGTTACTCCATAGCACATTGTCCAGATTCATATGGCGGAAAAAAGGGCCCGTATTGCCCTCCACAAATTACATCTTCCTAGGAGTGCGGGGGGGACAAATTTACCTAATACAAGATTGTATAATCTGGTGTGTTTGAATCGCATTGGTCTAGATTGGATATCTAAGTCCTCCCAGTACACGTCTTTTGAACTGGAATCGGCTCTGGCCTACCCTTTCTCACTGGAGGCCCTACTCCACACCAAACCTAAGCTCCTACGTCAAGACTTGAAACAAAGTCTTCTCTTGAGAGACACTATTGTTGCTTGGAGAGAAAAACGGAAATGCCTGAAATTACCTGTCCCCATAATCTCAAGGCATATCCCTATCCAAAGGAATCACAGTTTTCCCTCGGGAATGGAACATAAGGCCTATCTAGAATGGGAGAAAAGAGGCTTCACCAAGTTCTCCTCTCTTTGCAATCCGGACACGGGAGCTCTTCTCCCTTTCAAAGACATTGCAGAACTTTACTCTTTGCTGACTTCTCACCTCTTCTATTACCGTCAATGCATGAGCTATCTTCAATCATCGGAGAGGGAGAGATCGGCTCGCTTTAAATCCTCCCTTTTGGAAAAATCTCTTGATAATGGAAACTACTCCATATCGGCCCTTTACAAACCGATTCTCCTTGCCTCTGCTCCGCCCTCAGCCACTCAAGCAGCTGCCAAGTGGAAAACAGACTTCCCTGATCCAAACATCCTACACAAAATACTAACAGGATACAACTCCATCTTAAAAATCACTCCCAATGAAGCCTGGAGAGAATCTCAACTCAAACTGATCCACCGAGCTTATATCCCCTACACGAGATCTCCTAACACCACAAATTCAATGCTATGCCCCCTGTGCCGGACACCAAAGCCATCCCTAACGCACCGCTTCTGGACTTGTCCTAATATCGAGACCTTCTGGGAACAGACCCTAGAATTCATATTTGGAATTACAATGGTTAGACTACCAAGAGATCCCTTTCTCCTTATCTTTAGATACTGGGATAAGCAACTTATCACTTGGTCCTCCCCTGACACCTGGACATTGCCAACACTGATGATCGCTCGCAAACTAATTCTCAAAAATTGGACTCTATCAACTCCCCCAACAATCACCTACCTCAAAAGAGAGCTGCGACTCACCCTTTATAGAGAAAAACTTACCACCGACTTCTCACACCCAACCAGTAACCAAAGATTCTTTAAATGTGGCGGGCATTTATGGAACGAGCCCTTTCAAGCGAAGAACAGGAACTCTTTTGAGGCCCTCTCCAATACTGCCACAAGTACCTCAAGAACTTATATGAGCAGGACCTTTAACCTATTTTTTTTTTTATTGTTTGTGTATTTTTCTTGTTAAAGTGTTTATTTGAAGAATATAACAGATATCAAACAAGGATTGAGATACAGAGATCCAATAAAGAGGGAGCCAGTCAGGCCAGTGGTGAAATATTAAATAACATTAAACATAGGCAATGTTAGAAAAACAGGCTCATATTGAACATATGATATAGTACCGATCAAGACGAACGGTACCAGACACCACAGACCATCCATCCACAGGGAGGATTTTCACCTAGTGGGCACCCCTATCGGGATCAAACTGTGCCCACGAAGGAAGTCCGTACGCTAAGTGAATGCAACTATGGGTTATCCAACATGTCCGGCACCATCCGTCTAATGAAGAAAGGGTAAGATTAGCTTATATAGGGTACTGAATGAGAGTTGGAGCTGGCTCCAAGTAGATGTAAAAAGTAGGAGAGGAGTAAGCAGAGGGGGGGGGGCAGAGGGGGGGGGACGGGGGGGATTGAGAACAGGAGTCAGGAGGTCAGAGAAAAAGAGAGGGGGAAGGGGAAGGGGGGATTCCGCCTGGTGGGAATGACACTCGTCTCCACAACATCTGATGAGAACACAGGGGTTAAAGAAGCTGCATCACCATGGGCGTAGGGTCTCAAGGTCAAATGAGGGAGGGAGAAATAGCCTAGGACCTTTAACCTATTTTATCAACCGAGTTGAAATGAAACCTCTGATGTTATTTTCAGGGTATTCATTTATATTCACCATCTCTGTTATTTACCATATCCTATTAGCCTTAAGAAACTCGACTATGTTGTATTATCCGAGCAAACCATCCAGCCCTCCACAGGTGGGTTATAAGAGGACAATCAGTTTTTCTGTCACTTCAACAGATGTTCTAGCTACTCTCACCGCTTTCTATATTGTAAAAAATGTGTTTTTCAGTGGTCATTCCAGGCCACTATATGGCACAATGTCTGTATATTTTTCCTTTCTACCAATAAAATGTTTTAGTTACATTAACATACATTTTTTCAGGACAAGCTTTTGGGGTGTGTCCACTTCTTCAAGGTCCAAGCAGTACTGATTCACAAAAGTTTTAGCAGAATGTTAAAAAATCTCTGAGGGAAAAAAAAAGGAAAAACAATTATTTTTTTAACATTCTGCTAAAATCAGTGAATCAGTACTGCTTGGACCTTGAAGAAGGGGACACACCCCGTAAGTTTGTCCTGAAAAATTATATATTTGTGCAAATAAAAAAAAGTATCACAGACAGTACTCAATTTTCTCTGTTGCAATTGCACTAATACGGCTACAATCAACTTAAAGTGGATGTAAACCCACCACACACCCGGTATAAACTAATGACACAGTATTAATGTATATATACATGCAAGCCTCCTGCATCTATCCCTACCTTTCAAATGTCCTTCCTGTAAGCACTAGCAACTCTGTAAAACTCTGAAATCAGTGGGCGTCTGTGTTTGCTGGAGTTTGGTGGGTGGAGTTGTGATGTCACAAACCTCCCCACCCACCTTTATACTGAGACATTGAGGAGGGAGGGAGGGGGGAGAGTAAAACTTTCTCTGCTGTGTGAAGGAGATAAGCAAATTGCTTGTCACTCACGGAAGCAAGGGGCGGATCGACTGTGTATTTCCCTGTTAGTAAGACTTTCTCTTCCTGAAAAAAGATAAGCTCATTAGACACAGTTGGATTAACTCTTTGTGGCAATACTGGGCACAGATGATATGACATGCTATACTCTACCAGGCAGAATTATTAATTACATTTTTTTATGCGGGTTTACATCCACTTTAAGCATAAAAAGTTATGTAAGCTCAAGCAATTACCTGAATCAGCGGTCTTGTGCTATGCTGGGTCTCAAGTTTTCTTTCTTCTGGACTGCAGAGTTGGGGGGGGGGGGTGGTTCTTCTTGACTTCTTGGCTTTTTTGACTGTTGTTCACATGCAATAATAAAAGGATGTTTTAGCCGACTTCCATGTCATCAGCCTTTCTCTTTTTTTGTATGGACTACGTGGAAGTTTACAGAGACTTCATATGCTGAGTGCTGTGTTCATGAGGCTCACCAGACATTGCACAGGAGGTGGCAGCTCAGATGCACCTGTTCTGGTTCTTCTTGAGTTCCTGGTGATGAGGACACTCCCAATAGGTCCAATGGTGGAATCCTATCGGAGTCCAGAACAGAGTCAGAACACTCTAACGACCTGTAGACAATAAACTGCAGCAAGCCTGGGTGGCAGGAGGTCTGGGAATCTATGGTGGTCTCTCCCAAAAAAAGTAACCACAGAGGGTGATGTGACAGCATATTCTGGGGGCTAAAAAAGGGCTTTGAGGGGTTTTTTTTGTTTAATTTGTGAGTTGTTGAAAAGGGAGTGGGGGGGAGTAGGTTGTGAATTTGCGCAGAGATGTATTTGACGCAGATAACAAATAGTAAAGCTTTGCATATGTATAATTTCTTAAAAAAACTCCACATACTATAATAGCAGTCTGGCACTTTTATTTAAAAAGAACATGGTATGAAACATGGTATGACATGTATGAAAAAAGAAGATTAAGTTCCCCTTAGACTGCATAAAACTGGGTAAGGTCACATCTGTCTTTTTCAAAAACTGCATTCTGAAAGATTTATATGGTAATGTGGTCGTTGATATGGGAAATGTCATGATAATTGTTTTCTAAGCATGACAGATAAAGGGCCTGGCATGCCTTTTTAAGTGCCAAGAAGAGATAATGTAATATCTAACATGATCACAAAAGGTTTTACATGTAAGCCTGTAGGATTTTTACATGATCCCTTGATTAAGCATGTAAGAGTGTAACATTTCAGAGTCACGTGGGTATTTCAGCAGAGACTCTGGCAGCTGAGCAGAGGCCACAAATGCACCAGAGCTGATGTAATTGTGGATTATCTTGCTTAATTAAGCCTGGAGCTCTTTCTGTTTTGGCAGTGCAGACATTCTGAGTCTGGGAGGGAGATGGAAGATATTCTGAGTGTCTTGGCATAGGAAGACAAGCATGGGGACATAATGCTGTGGATAAAATGTAACATGAAAACAGATACAATCGTTTTGTCTTTTCACTTAAATATACCATAAACAGCAGTCAAAGACTGGTGTAAAGTTCACACGTAAAGCAGCAATAATGCCAGCAAGTATTAATTAATAATTAACTCATGTACAGAATAACATTTCAGCTGCACAGTACATTTATTTGCTCGGCTCTCTAATTTTTTTTTATTTAAAAAAAGATATCAGTTCTCATTGAAAACCTGAATATTGCTTTATGAAGAGCACCTGAAATAAGACCAATGAAGACTTTTACCTTCTTTCCTTGGAATTGGAAAGCAGCCAATTTTTAGTCTAGCTGCTGTAATATTAATTCATGCAGGAACCGCATTCCATTTTACTGCAAAATTTCGCCAAAGTGGGAACTTTCATTTTCACTTATTGAGCTGCTTGAAAAAAAAAAATGTTTTTCTATAGTTAGAGCAGTGGTTATCAAGTTATTAAATATAGGGGTCTCAAGTATGGCCCCTGATATGTCCAAAGGACTGTAAATATCTTTGTTTTTATAAATATGTTAGTACATTTCATTGTGACACTCCCAGGAAAACGTATCTTTTTTTCTGAAGTTAAAGCAGTTGTAACCCTAAAAAAAAAAATCAATTATTAAAAATAAATCTGATTTTTTTTTAATTTAAATTAGATTTTTTTGATTGTTATCAAATTCATTTTAATAAAATGCTTTTGGAGTAAAAATCTATCTAAAGATAGTTTTCTATTTAAGACACATTAATAATTTAGTTTATACAGCATGAAATGGAGCTTAGCATGAGGCTGTATATTCTGCAATATTCACTTTTTTGGTAAACTCATTCAATTAATTCAAGCTCTGCAAGCTGAGATAACATGCACTTCATTGATGGATTCACACAATGTCACAGGAACCATGAGATAAGCGAATATTCCTTTATCAGATTGTTTTGTAAATCTATGTACATATCGCTGTTTTGCAGAAAAACAATATATCTTAATTTTTTATAAAATACAAATACAAAAAAAACAAATGAATTAATCGATTTCTGGCCAATCTATATTCTTCCTCATATTTTCGTTAAAAAAATTGCAATCAGCGTTTGGTTGGTTTGCGCAAAAGTTGCTGCGTTTACAATCAATTAGAATTAATTTCTGGTGTTTTTCCTATTTTTTTTTTCTTTACTGGTAATGGCGGCGATCTGTGATTTTTATCGGGACTTTGATATTGGGGCAGACATGTCAGACATTTTTGACACTTTTTTGGGACCAATGACATTTATACAGCGATCAGAAATGTAAATATCCACTAATTACTGTATAAATGTCATTGGCAGTGAAGGGGTTAACCTGGGGGGGGCTATAGGGGTTAACTGTGTTCCCTAGGCATGTCCTAACTGTGAGGGGGCTGGGCTGCCTGACAACGCGGGGAACCGCCGTGTTTACATTGGTGGTTCCCCGTTTTTCTTCTGTGGTAAGCAATCGCGGCTTGCCAGTGGACATCGGGTCCGCCCGAGCCACGGGCACACTCCTGCAGAGTCATAGCTTACCTTAAGGGCTAGTTTACATTTGCTGTGAAAGTGCCTGCTGTGAGCGGCCTTTCACCACGCTCAAGTGACGGAGCGATCACATGTAAATAAGCTTCCATCGGCTTTTCTCTCTCCTCTCCGCACTTATCGGTGCAGTGTGAGAGGAGAGAGGGGGTAGAGAGGACATGTGCAGCGCTGTGGGCGATGTGTAATGCCCACAGCGCTGCTAAGTCACAGTGGGGGACAGGCTGCACCCCCCACCATCCATCCACACCCACCCAGCCATCCTCACCCCAGCCATCCTCACCCCATCCATGCTCACCCAGCCATCCTCACCCCATCCATGCTCAGCCACCCATCCAGCCATGCTCACCCATCCAACCATCCTCACCCCATCCATGCTCATCCATCCATGCTCAGCCACCCATCCATGCTCACCCATCCAGCCATCCTGACCCAGCCGTGCTCACCCACTCAGCCGTGCTCAGTCATCCCCATCCGTGCTCATCCATCCCCATCCGTGCTCATCCATCCTCATTCGTGCTCAGTCATCCCATCCATGCTCATCCATCCCCATCCGTGCTCATCCATCCCCATCCACGCTCATCCATCCCCATCCGCGCTCATCCATCCCCATCCATGCTCATCCATCCCCATCCATGCTCAGTCATCCCCATCCGTGCTCATCCATCCTCATTCCTGCTCAGTCATCCCATCCGTGCTCATCCATCCCCATCCGTGCTCATCCATGCTCATTCGTACTCATCCATTTCCATCCGTGCTCATCCACCCTCATTAATACTCTGTCCTCTAATCCTCGTCATTTTTTCTCTACTTTTAACTTTCTACTTTCTCCACCACCACCTCCACCTCCACCCAGTCACTCGCTGACTGCTCACGAGATTGCAAACCACTTCAAAAAAGAAGATTGGTGCAATTCGTGGGGACATCTCCACTGCCCAGAAATCTTACCCACGTAACTTCACTCTCAACGCTCTCCTCTTTTGACCTTGCTACTACCAAAGAGGTCTCTAAAGTTTTTTCAGAAGCCCACCTTACCACCTGTCCCCTGGATCCTGTTCCCTCACATCTATTACGGTCACCCTCTTCTTCTATCTTATGCTCCCTCACCCACATCTTCAACCTCTCCCTCTCTACTGGCACCTTCCCCTCCCCTCTAAAACATGCCCTGAGCACCCCCATACTTAAAAAGCCCTCACTGGATCCCACCATCCTGAACAACTTAAGGCCCATCTCCTTGCTCCTGTTTGCATCAAAACTTTTAGAACGCTTAGTCTACAACCGTCTTAGCTCCTACCTCACTGACAACAACCTTCTTGACTCCTTACAGTCTGGCTTTCGCTTGTTACACTCCACTGAAACTGCCCTACTAAAACTCGCTAATGATCTGCTAACTGCTAAAACCAATGGGCATTACTCCATACTCATACTACTCGACCTCTCTGCAGCCTTTGATACTGTTGACCATCCCCTCCTCTTAAAAAACTCCACTCTCTTGGCCTTCAAGACTCTGCTCTCTCCTGGCTCTCCTCCTACCTTTCAGAGCGCTCCTACAGTGTGACCTATAACTCTGTTTCCTCCTCTCTACTTCCTCTTTCAGTTGGGGTACATCAAGGTTCTGTCCTTGGACCCCTTCTCTTCTCCATTTACACCTCCTCCCTTGGTCTGTTAATAAACTCCCATGACTTCCAATACCACCTCTATGCTGATGTCACACAAATCTATCTCTCTACTTCTCACCTCACTCCTTCAGTCTCCTCTCGCATTACTAAGTTACTAACCGACATATCAGCATGGATGTCACACCACTTCCTCAAACTCAATCATTCTAAAACTGAGCTCATAGTTTTTCCTCCTGTCCGTGCCCCTCCCCCTGACTTCTCCATCAAGATCAATAATACAACTATCAGTCCCACCCCTCATGTGAAGGTCCTAGGTGTAATCCTAGACTCTGACCGGTCCTTTCAGCCCCAAATCCAATTATTGTCCAAATCATGCAGACTACACCTTCGAAACATCTCCAAAATACGTCCCTTCCTAACCGCTGACACTACTAAGTAGCTTATTCACTCTCTTGTTATCGCTCGCCTTGACTATTGTAACTCCCTCCTAACTGGCCTACCTCTCCGCTAGCTAGCCCCTCTTCAGTCTATTATGAACGCTGCTGCCAGATTCATCCACCTTACCAACCATTCGGTGTCTGCCACTCCTCTCTGCCAATCCCTCCACTGGCTTCCCATTTTCCAAAGAATCAAATTCAAAACCCTAATCATGGCATACAAACCATTTACAATTCTGCCCCAAGCTACATTACCAATCTTCTCTCCAAATATCACCCAAACCGTCCTCTTTGCTCCTCCCAAGACCTTCTGCTCTCTATCTCCCTTGTCTCCTCCTCCCATGCTCGTCTCCAGGACTTCTCCAGAGCCGCTACCATCCTCTGGAACTCTCTACCCCAATCTGTCCACCTATCCCCTACTCTGTCCGTTTTTAGGCAATCCCTGAAAACTCATCTCTTCAAGGAGGCCTATCCTGCCTCCAGCTAACAACAGAATCTTCTACTCCCCTCATCAGTTCATCCCCCACAGTCCCTACCTTTTGTTTCACCAGCCCCCCTCCCTCTTAGATTGGAAGCTCACAAGAGCAGGGCCCTCTAACCCTCTTGTTTTAAATTGTACTGTTGCTGTAATGTCTCTCTTTATATTGTAAAGCGCTGCGCTAACTGTTGACGCTATATAAATCCTGTATAATAATAATAATCCATCCCCATCCATGCTCATCCATCCCCATCCGTGCTCAGTAGGGTTGCCACATCATCCCTTTAATCCAGGACACATATGAATTACGCGGGTTCTAAGGCTTATTGAATACAGATGAGGCACCAAGTGAGTTTAATTACTACCATAATAAGCCACAGAACATGTGTAATTCATAAGTGTCCTGGATTAAAGGGATGATGTGGCAACCCTAGTGCTCAGTCATCCCTATCCGTGCTCATCCATCCTCATTCGTGCTCAGTCATCCCATCCTTGCTCATCCATCCCCATCCATGCTCATCCGTCCCCATCCATGCTCATCCATCCCCATCCATGCTCAGTCATCCCCATCCGTGCTCATCCATCCCCATCCGTGCTCAGTCATCCCCATCCGTGCTCATCTATCCCCATCCACGGCTCATCCATCCCCATCCATGGCTCATTTGTGCCTCATTCATGCTCATCCATACCACATAAGTTCTCATCCGTGACACATCTGTGCCACTACAGTGCCCATCCATGCCACTACAGTGCCCATCTTTGCTACTACACTGCCCATCTGTGCTACTACACTGCCCATCCATGCCACTACAGTGCCCGTCCATGCCACTACACTGCCCATCCGTGCCACTACACTGCCCATCTGTGCCAATACACTGCCCATCCATGCCACTACACTTGCTCATCCGTGCCACTACACTGCCTATCCGTGCCACTACAGTGCCTATCCATGCCACCACAGTGCCTCACAATAGTGTAAAAGGTAGTCAAATTAGATTTGAAATGTATGCCCCTAGAACACCTAACAGTGCTCCCTGCATGTTGGGCCTCTGTATGTGGTCAGACTGTGTAAAAGTGTAACACATGTGGTATTGCCATACTCAGGAGGAGTAGCAAAATATTTTGTGGGGTGTCATATTTGCTATGTACATGCTGTGTGTTAGAAATATTGTATAAATGGACAACTTTATTTAAAAAAAAAAAAAGCGTTTCCATATTCTTTCCACATTTTCCAAAAACTTGTGGAAAAAATGACATGTTCAAAAGACTCATTATGCCTCTTAGAATATACATTGGGGTGTTTACTTTCCAAAATGGGGTCATTTTTTGGGCGTTTCCATTGTCCTGGTGCTCCAGGACCTTCAAAATTGCAAGAGGTAGTCAAGAAATTATATGTGTAATTTATGCTCCTAGATCACCTGATGGTGCTCCGTGCATGTTGGGCTTCTGTATGTGGCCAGGCTGTGTAAAAGTCTCACACAGGTGGTATCGCCATACTCAGGAGGAGTAGTAGAATGTGTTTTTGGATGTAATTTGTGGTATACATATGCTGGGTGTGAGAAATAACCTGTTAACATATGACAATTTTGTGAAAAAAAAAAGAAAAAAAAATCTTCATATTGCAAAGAATTGTGAGAAAAATTACAACTTCAAAAAATTTACCATGCCTCTTACTAAATACCTTGGAATGTCTACTTTCAAAAAATGGATTATTTGGGGGGTATTTGTACTTTCCTGGCTTGTTAGGGTCTCAAGAAATGAAATGAGCCGTCAGTACATCAGGTGTGATCAATATTCAGTGATTGGCACCATAGCTTGTAGACTCTATAACCTTCACAAAGACCAAATAATATACACTAATTTGTTTTTATTTTTACCAAAGATATGTAGCAGTATAAATTTGGGCCAAAATTTATGATGAAAAATTACTAATTTGTAAAATTTTATAACATAAATGAAGAAAAATTAATTTTTTTACAAAATTTTCTTTCTTTTTTTAATTATAGCGCAAAAAATAAAAAAAACTGTGGTGAATAAATACCACCAAAAGAAAGCTCTATTTATGTGAAAAAAAGGAGGCAAATTTCATATGGGTACAGTGTTGCATGACTGAGTAATTGTCATTCAAAATGTGAGAGCACTGAAAGCTGAAAATCGGTCTGGATGTTAAGGGGGTTTAAGTGCCCAGTGGTCAAGTGGTTAACCACTTGACCACTGGGCACTTAAACCCCCTTCCTAACCAGACCAATTTTCAGCTTTCAGCGCTCTCACACTTTGAATGACAATTACTCAGTCATGCAACACTGTACC
>BLSH010284318.1:830698-868602 GCA_018402905.1 Glandirana rugosa
CCCCTCTCTTCTGCACGTCGTCGCGACACCCGATACGTGGGTGGTAAACAGATGGTGGGGGGGGTATTTTGTTACCAGGCAGCGCTGTGGGCATTACACATAGCCCACAGCGCTGCTGCACGTCTTCTCTCCCCCCTCTCTCCTCTCACACTGCACCGATCGGTGCAGAGAGGAGAGAGAAAAGCCGGCGGAAGCGCCGGCTTGTTGACATGTGATCGCGCCGTCATTGGACGGCGCGATCACGTGGTGAAAGGCCGCTCACAGCGGCCATTCACCGCGATCCGTGATCAGTCGGGTCCCCCGGACCCGACGGTCACGGATCTTCCCGTGTGCGCGCCCCAGGGGGCGCGCGGGAAGCGAGATTCTGCAGGACGTCCATGGACGTCCTGTTAGAATAACCCGACCGCGCTGTGGACGTCTTTTGTCTATAGCGCGGTCGGGAAGTGGTTAAAGCTCATACAGCTTCAACAAGCTTTTATGATGTGTTTTTGAGGCTTCGGCTGTGCTTTGAAGAGGCTTTAGTGAGGCTTCAACAAGGCTTTGACAAGGCTTCAGTGATGCACTTTTGAAGCTTTGTTGAAGCTTGGCTGATGCCCTGTGTGTTTGTTGAGATCTCACATCTGCAATTTCTCCTAAACAAAGCAAAGCTAAAGCTTCCTCATAGACTTCTATGGAGGCGTTGGAGAGGCTTTGAAGCCTGGCTAAAGCTACATAGGGTATAATTTTTGACGTAAAGCTGAGCAGCGAAGCCAACGCAAGGTGTAAACAGGGCTGTAAGCCAACCATTTTATTTAGTGACAGGAGCTTTGACTGGCATTAAGGGAGCTTTAACAATGCCTGTCTGACGCCCTGTTTTGAAGCAAGTGCAAACAAGCCCTTATTTTGACAGTTTGCCCACCTCCACCCTCCCAAAAATTAAATATTTATTGGGATGGGGTCAATGGACACAAGCACTTGCCATTCTACAGTACAGTGCTAGAGACTGAACAACCTATCACCATGCTGAAGCATTTCCACCCACAAACATTCCCCTTCTAACAATTGAATGCTTGAATCTGAGTGACCTATCACCATGACCAAGCACTACCAGATGTGTTGAAACTGAAGCTTGGCAGAAAATCAGGATTTGCATAAGAATACTTTGGTCACTAGCAGCACTTTTTTGGGGGTAAAGACAACTGTAAAAAAGTATAATGTGGAGCTTTAATCATTGCCAAGCAGATTTATATTTCTGTACAGGTGCTCTGCATTGCTCTAGTGGTGACTAATGACCTACTATTTTCTTATTACTGCTGTATAATGAAATGAAATGAATAAATACAGTACAGCGTTGGTGAGTGCAAGTATCTGTGAGCTTCTTCTGCAGTTTTTCATATTCCAATTAGTAATTTAGGTCTAGAAGGCTGCCAGTTTCTCTCATGCTTGACAATGTGAACATATTGCTCAAACCCAATCTCCTTACCTAGTTGTGGTGAGCCATTGTTTTGAGCCCGTCCCTCCCTGCTCCAGTACCTCAATGTCCCATTCCCATTTTTCTTTTCTTCCTGTAAATGTCAGTTTCTTCAAACACTATTGCAATGTCAGGCATCTAGGCAGAAGTAGCTGGCCGGTTGTCGGCCCAGACAATAAGGTCTTTAACCACTTGACCACTGGGCACTTAAACCCCCTTCCTAACCAGACCAATTTTCAGCTTTCAGTGCTCTCACATTTTGAATGACAATTACTCAGTCATGCAACACTGTACCCACATGAAATTTGCATCTTTTTTTTCACACAAATAGAGCTTTCTTTTGGTGGTATTTAAGCACCACTGTTTTTTTTATTTTTTGCGCTATAATTAAAAAAAGAAAGAAAATTTTGTAAAAAAATGAATTTTTCTTCATTTCTGTTATAAAATTTTACAAATTAGTAATTTTTCATCATAAGTTTTGGCCCAAATTTATACTGCTACATATCTTTGGTAAAAATAAAAACAAATTAGTGTATATTATTTGGTCTTTGTGAAGGTTATAGAGTCTACAAGCTATGGTGCCAATCACTGAATATTGATCACACCTGATGTACTGACGGCTCATTTCATTTCTTGAGACCCTAACAAGCCAGGAAAGTACAAATACCCCCAAAATTACCCCTTTATTGAAAGTAGACATTCCAAGGTATTTAGTAAGAGGCATGGGGAATTTTTTGAAGTTGTAATTTTTTCCCATAATTCTTTGCAAAATGAAGATGTTTTTTCTTTTTTTCACAAAATTGTCATATGTTAACAGGTTATTTCTCACACCCAGCATATGCATACCACAAATTACATCCCAAAACACATTCTACTACTCCTCCTGAGTATGGCGATACCACCTGTGTGAGACTTTTACACAGCCTGGCCACATACAGAAGCCCAACATGCAGGGAGCACCATCAGGCGATCTAGGAGCATAAATTACACATATAATTTCTTGACTACCTCTTGCACTTTTGAAGGTCCTGGAGCACCAGGACAATGGAAACGCCCAAAAAATTACCCCATTTTGGAAAACAAACACCCCAATGTATATTCTAGGAGGCATAATGAGTCTTTTGAACATGTCATTTTTTCCACAAGTTTTTGGAAAATGTGGAAAGAAAATGAAAACGCATTTTTTTTTTACACAAAGTTGTCCATTTATACAATATTTCTAACACACAACATGTACCTAGCAAAAATGACACCCCAAAATATATTCTGCTACTTCTCCCGAGTATGGCGATACCACATGTGTGACACTTTTACGCAGCCTGACCACATACAGAGGCCCAACATGCAGGGAGCACCGTCAGGTGTTTAAGGGGCATACATTTCAAATCTAATTTGACTACCCTTTACACTATTGTGAGGCACTGTGGTGGCATGGATAGGCACTGTAGTGGCACAGATGGGCAGGGTAGTGGCACGGATGAGCAAGTGTAGTGGCACGGGTGGGCACTGTAGTGGCATGGGTGGGCACTGTAGTGGCAAGATTGGGCACTGTAGTGGCATGAATGGACACTGTAGTGGCACATATGGGCACTGTAGTGGCACGGGTGGGCACTGTAGTGGCATGGATGGGCACTGTAGTGGCATGGATGGGTCACGGATGAGAACTGATGTGGTATGGATGAGCATGAATGAGGCACAAATGAGCCATGGATGGGGGATGGATGAGCCATGGATGGGGATGGATGAGCCACGGATGGACATGATGAGCCACGGATGGGGATGATTGAGCATGGATGGGGATGACTGAGCACGGATGGGGATGACTGAGCACGGATGGGTGGGTGAGCATGGATGGGTGGGTGAGCACGGATGGGTGGGTGAGCACGGATGGATGGGTGAGCATGGATGGATGGCTGGATGAGCATGGATGGATGGCTGGGTGAGCACGGCTGGCTGGGTGAGTATGGCTGGGTGGGTGAGCATGGATGGATGGTGAGCATGGATGGCTGGGTGAGCACGGCTGGGTGGGTGAGCTTGGATGGATGGCTGGGTGAGCACGGCTGGGTGGGTGAGCATGGATGGATGGATGGGTGAGCATGGATGGATGGATGGATGAGCATGGATGGATGGCTGGGTGAGCATGGCTGTGTGAGGATGAATGGATGGGTGGCTGAGCATGGATTGGCTGAGAATGGGTGGGTGAGCATGGATGGGGTGAGGATGGCTGGGTGGCTGGTGGAGGGATGGGGTGAGGGTGGCTGGGTGGGTGGTGGATGGATGGGGTGAGGATGGCTGGGTGAGTGGTGGATGGATGGGGTGAGGATGGCTGGGTGGGTGGTGGGTGGATGGGGTGAGGATGGCTGGGTGAGTGGTGGATGGATGGGGTGAGGATGGCTGGGTGGGTGGTGGATGGATGGTGGGGGTGCATACTGTTACTTAGCAGTGCTGTGGGCATTACACATCGCCGCAGCACTGCAGCACATCTTGTCTCCCCCCTCTCTCCTCTCGCAATGCACCGATCGGTGCGGAGAGGAGAGAGAAAAGCCGGCGCTTGCGCCGGCTTCCTGACATGTGATTGCGCCGTCATTGGACGGCGTGATCACGTGGTGAAAGCCCGCTCACAGCAGCCATTCACCGCAATCCCGGATGTTCCCGTGTGCGCGCCCCAGGGGGGGCGTCCTCCCAGAATAATGCAACCGCCCTGTGGACGTCTTTTGTCTATAGGGCGGTTGGGAAGTGGTTAAGCTTTCCGTAAAAGACCTTTGCCATTGGGCAAAGATAGGAGAAATGTACCCACTGCCCTCACCACCCATTCCAGTAATTATATATTATTTGTAGTAGTATTTTCATGTAAGATAGATCAGTAACTTTACAACTCTTAAATAATGCGCTCCTTACATGTACAACAATTTATAACAATTGTATTTTTTTATTCTAAAAACCTGCGCAACGGTCCTTGAGTCCTTGTCAAGTGACTATGCCCTGGTACAGTTTTTGGGGTCTGCTTGAAGATAGTATGATTGGAGGATGGTGTTGTCAGCCTGCTGCAGGCACGAGGAAGCATTTCTTTTCCTCCCTGCACAATCACCTCCTTGGACTATTGTAGCAATGGGGTTGATTTACTAAAACTGGAGAGTGCAAAATCTGGTGCAGTTGTGCATGGTAGTTTCAGTTTGTTCAATAAGTAATTGTGAAGTCTTTTTTTTTTTTTTATAATAAAAATAACAAAAATTTTATTCTTACCTCCTCTGTGCAGTTGGATTTGTACAGAGCAGCCTGGATCCTCCTCTTCTCGGGTGCCTCTTCTGTGCTCCTGGCCCCTCCCTCCTGTTGGGTGTCCCTACAGCAAGCAGCTTGCTATGGGGCACCCGAGCTGACTCACAGCTCCCTGTGTCCATTCAGACACAGAGCTGCGCCCCAGCCCCACCCCTTTTCTATTCTCATTGGCTGAATGACTTTGATTGACAGCAGCAGGTGCCAATGGTGCTGCTGTCTCAGCCAATGAGGAAGAGAGTCCCGGATGGCCAAAACATTCCTACAACATCGCTGGAGCTAGAGGGACCTCAAGTAAGTATTAGGCCTCATGCACACCGGATGTTAAAAAACTTTGTGGTGAGTTTCTCAGGTTTTTTTCAGCATTTTGCACTAGCGGTTTTGAGCGTTTTTGAGCAGTAGTGTTATATTTTTTTTCAATGGGCCAAAAATGTCCAAATGAGCATTTTGAGCGTTTGTGAGCGTTTTTTTTCCTCAATGGATCTAAAACATCCAGAAATGTTGGTGAGCGTCATTTTTGAGCATTTTTACAGCTGAAAAACATCTCTCAGAACCCACTAATTTTGGGTTTTTTTAGAGCTCAAAAATGCTCCAGCTAAAAACAATTAATAACAGCCTATGTGTGCATAAACCCATAGGATAACATGATATGGAGTTTATTGACTGTAGTAAAAAAACTTCTGAAGCTAAAAACTGCAGCTGTAAAAACATCCAAAATGTGTGTGTGATGTGTGTGTGCATGAGGCCTTGGGGGGGTTGAAGGTGGCTGCTACACACAGAAGGCTTTTTATCTTCCTGCATAGAATGCAGGAAGATAAAAAAAAAACCTTCTGACTTTACAACCACTTTAAGCTTAGACAATGAAACCTGGAAGCTGATTGGTTTCTATGCAGAACTGCACCAGATTTTGCACTCTCTGGTTTTAGTAAATCAACCCCACTGTGACAACTTTCTGTCATGAGAGTAAATATACTTAAAAAAAAACGTATTCTCAAATACTATCAAATATCCACATTTTGCATAATTTAATAATTTAAAAAATTAAATGGTGATGCATTCAAATCACCACGCACCTTACCTACTAAGGCCTAAAATATAATTTTAATTTCAATATATTTATTAAAATATAACAAAATGTTGCACTACCTTATGTGACTACAGGGTGAGCAAAAAACATTGTTTTTAAAGGAGAACAATGCCCATCTCTTAAAACTGATCATGCCATCATCCAATTGTTGAATATTTATAACTCTCTTGAATACTGAGGATTCTGATAGTCAAGTTCAATATTGTTCATTTTGCTCACCCTGAAAGAATATCACATAATAAGTGCTCAAAATATTTCCCCAAAGTCCCCTAAACCCAACATGTTTCACCCTAATTTAGGGCTTTGTCAGGGCTGATAAGTGTGAAAAAAATAAAATAACAAAATAAAAATATCTAAATATGTCAAAACAGCCACACGGCTAATGGCCATTAGCATAGGTGTGCGCAGCCTATTGCATTAGGGTGTGCACCCCAAAGTTGAAACACACATGTCTTTGTCTGCAGCCTCAGCTGTATGGGACAGTGAATGAATGGGAAGTGATCTGTGCTGAGTGGCTTCCTTTCATTCACAAACACAGTTTACTATGCTTCAGTTATGATGGAACACCGTGAGTGTGTGTGTCCACTGTGTTCATTTAAAAAAAGGTAGAGGCCAGTAAATTACATTTATTTATTTATTTATTAGAGGTACTTATATAGCACCATCAATTTACACAGCGCTTTACACAATATTGTAGATTCACATCAGTCCCTGCCTTCAAGGAGCTTACATCTAAGGTCCCTAACTCACATTCATACACATACTAGGGCCAATTTAGACAGAAGCCAATGCACCTACAAGCATGTCTATTGACAAGACCCTTCACCCTCTCTCCATCCTGAAACATCCCCTGCAGTAGCCGGGGGGAGAGGAGGAGGAAAGCCAGCAGCACTGCGGTGGGGGTGGCATAACACTGGGGCAGGCAATGGGCAGTAGGGGGAATTGGCACTGCTAAGAGTGATTAGGGTGTGCCCAGGAACACTTGGCACACCCCCTGCCCACGCCTATAGCCATTAGCTATGTAGCTGTTCTATATCGCTACTGTTTGCTGGACTGGGACTGTGTATGTAGCTAACTATAGGAGAGTGTTGAAGATCAACTAAGTTTCTCCGCTCAAGGACTCTATCCCCTGCTTCACCGGCTGATAACTGCTGGCTTCAAGTGGTCCATGATCTGCTCTACAGTCATAGCATCCCAACAAAATAAAAAATTGCTCCCCATCATAAATGCCTGGCATGAATATTCTATGTTTTCTTTTCCTGCCTGCAGAAAGGCTGTTCCACTTGCTTCACTGCCCTCTAACCTATTTCACTCCAGCAAGAGTTCACATTTTATATATGTATTAAAAAAAAACATTCAAACCAGCAACCCGTTTGCTGCTAGGCAAAAGTGCTATCCACTACACCACTGTGCTGCCCTTCTGGTGATCCTGCCAGTAAGGCTATTTTTTTTTTCAAAAGAACAAGCTCTCTTCCAGATGTATGAGTTACAGAGATGAGACAACCCATTTAACACTGATAATGGTGTTTACAATGGTTAGCTTTTGTTTATTTATTTAAAACTTTTATTCCAAAAGGGAAAAAAAAAACTGTTTGCTGTTAGGGCTCTTTCACATTTGCGTTAAATTGAAAAGCAGCCCAAAAGAACATTAATGCACCTCTAGCGTTAATGATAATATAGTATTTAGGATGTGTTGTACAGGCATTCATGTTGCGTCAGACAACGCTTCTCAAACGGTATAGACAAAAACTCACCCTAGCTGTACCGCGTGATTGCAGAGTAATGAGCTGAGTATCGGTGCTCAGGCTTGTTGTGTCTCATATGCAGCAAATTAGAGTAGAAAATTCTGGCAACTCAGATGCTTCTGATAAATCTTTATTTGGCACCAACAGCAATGCTACATCTGAAATGCTAACGCGTTTCGGCCGGAGCCTTCTTCATAGCAACTCTTGCATAACTGCTGTTGGTGCCAAATAAAGATTTATCAGAACAAGCATCTGAGATGCCATCATTTTCTACTCTAATTTGCGACACTTCTCACATGCCCTGTGGGTTGTTTTTTTACAAGGTTAAAATGGGAAAAAAAATCAATTTTGCCGCTTTGCAACTGCATGCACCGTAAATGCACTGAAGACGCCATAGGTGTGGTTGTGGTGCGTTTCAATAGAAGTGAATGGAGGCAGTTGGAGAGCGTCAACGCCTACCAAATTCTGCAGGTAGCGTTATTTTTGCCTTGCAGCAATGCAAAGCTACTCTAATGCTGCAGTGTGAACATCTCCATCTGCTCCCCACTGTAACAGTTTTGAGTGGCATTGACAGATATTCGGGAAGCATTAAAAACAAGGCCCAACCACTTATTTTCAATGCCTGTGCGAAAGAGCCTTAACTGCTTATCAAGGGTTATCTGAAGTCTGGCTTTAATTTGTTAGTGTATTTAAATCTGCTAGTACATCTAACAACCCTTCCCATCAGACTGACAATGTTGTTGTCCAAAGGTGCCCCTGTGCTGCTTCATTTAAAGTAGGGGCATTCTAATACAAGAGCTGTTTTACTGTCCAGATCACCAGGTGAAAACAGAGGGGAAAAGGCCTAAAAAAAGAAAACTAATGGAGCCACAACATCTAATGATTGGTAAGCTACAATATATTACATTCTTGGTTTTGGGTTTAATACCGCTTAAAACATTCATATTGAGCTTTTATGATGGAGAACGGTTTCTTTTCCTTGCTGGGATGGTACAGGAGGGTGCTGATAAACCTCCTCCAATGGCTACAGCTGCAAGTTGTGGACATTTACTTATAAGCATCAGCTTTACTTACATGAAGCAATACAATTTTTCCTGGAACATTTCTGCATTCGGATTGCTGAATCATAGGTTTGCATTTAGATAAATGTTTTGTGTGGAGCCTATTGTGTTGGCTCTGCTTCTCAGCCCTATGCTCAGTCACAAGCACATTTTGGCTAAGCTCTCCTATTGTCCAATGTCACGTTTTTGTGCTCTAGTTTGGATTTTGTACTTTGTGCCCTTTTAATATTTAAGGTGCAGCATTACCATGTTGGCGGTTGTAAATGAAATATGACTGGGTTCAGGAAATCTATACTAAGATCAGTCACACTTCCATCTGGCACAGAAGTAAGTAGGTGCCATGTGTTTCCTTGTACTGGGCTGGTGCTTTCAAGAGGTGCAGGACATACTATATATTAGATTTCATGGTGAAGTGATATTAAAGTCTTTTTCAATAGCAAACATGTCATACTTACCTGCTCTGTGTATTGGTATTTGCACAGAGCAACCCTGATCCTCCTCTTCTCAGGTCCCTTGCTGAAGCTCCTGGCCCCTCCCTCCTGTTGAGTGCCCCAGAGCAAGCAGCTTGCAAGGGGGGTAGGGCCTTCTTAATGCATGGGCACTGCCCAGGGGCCCCAGTTGCACGGGGGGCCCCATGACAATCTTGCATTACATCATAATTGCCAACAGTCCCAAATTTACTGGGGCAGTCACGCTTTTTTAAGCTGTCCAGGAATGGCTAAGTCCCAGGAAGAGTCCTAGAACCTGTATTGTGCTCTCCTGTTTCCGGTATTGCACCCTCTTGACCTCTCCCACCCCTGTACTGTGCCTTCCTGACTCACCCACACCCCTGATACTGTGCCCTTCTGCCCCCCCCCCCCATACTGTGCCCTTTGTGTTGATTAGTCTTTGATTTATGGCCTTATTCTTTGTCTAAAAACAATTTTATTGAAAGTACTAATTAATATATGTTTAATTCTATCAACAATTTATACTTTAATAAATAGTTTTATGAATTGGGACAGGCTTGTAGGGGCCCCAGTGCATTACTTTGTCCATGGGCCCATGGTGATATTAAGGTGGCCCTGAATGGGGGCACCCAAGCAGGCTTGCTCCTGAGCTGCGGATCTGCGTATCCATTCACACACAGAGCTGTGACTCGGCCCCACCCCCTCTCTCTTCTGATTGGCTCAGTGGCTGTGATTGACAGCAGAGGGAGCCAATGCCTTCTCAGCCAATAAGGAGGCAGAGTTGTTGGATGGCTGAGGCACTCGTGCACATTGCTGGAGTGAGATGGGGCTCAGGTAAGGGCTGGGGATGAATATGCTGCACAGAGGTTTTTTACCATCATGCATAGAATGCATGAAGATAAAAAAAAACCTTGAAACAAAAGATTTGTATTTCTGTACATATGGTTCTGAGATTTACATAGCTCTTCCCAACAGCACAGCCCTGTCTAGCAGGCTAGGGGACCTTCTGTAGTTTCTCTTCCGCTTTCCACCCTGTAACTGTACAGTGAAAGAGGAAGCACCACACGGATGAGTTTATAACAACATAGGCAGGTTGAAAAAAGACATCTAGTGTCTCTGTCACTCTGCTCTATCCTCCTTTCAGCATGCTCCTTGTACTGCAACGCGCCTGACTTGGCTTTTGTGCTGATTCTCACTTCCTCTCTGATCTCTGATGTACAGATTGTACTGTAGACTACAAGAGGCCCATGCCAAGTCAAATTCAGTGCTTGCAAAAAATACATTTTATGAATAAGTGCTTACAAACCTGCATTGACATATGGCTTTTAAAACCACCCTGTCAGGTTTAATATAATCTCCATATTGGAAGTCCCTACAATATACGCCCATCAGCCATAACTTTATAATGACCTACATAATATTGAGTAGGTCCACCTTTTTGCGCCAAAACAGCCCTGACCTGTCAAGGCACGGACTTCATTAGAACTCTGAAGGTATGCTGTGGTATCTGGCATCAAGCCATCCGTGGCAGAATCTTTATGTCCTGTAAGTTTTGAGGTGAGGCCTTCATGGATCGGACTTGTTTTTCCAGTACATTCCACAGATGCTCGATTGTATCTGTGCTCCTCAAACCATTCTTGCACCATTCTGGCATTGTGGCAAGATATATCGTCCTGCTGAAAGAGGCTACTGCCATCAAGGAACACTGTTTTCATGAAGGGGTGTACTTGGTCATCAACAATGTTTAAGTAGGTGATACATATCAATTAACATCCACATGAATGGCAGGGCCCAATGTTTCCAGCAGAACATTGCCCAAAGCATCACACTGCCTCCACCAGCTTTCCTTCTTCCCATAGTGCATCCTGGTGCCACCTCTCCCCCAGTTAGGTGATGCACATGCACCTGGCCATCTACATAATGTAATAGAAAATGTGATTTAATAGGCCAGGCCACTTTCTTTAATTGTTCTGTGGTCCAATTCTGATGCTTATGTGCCCATTGTAAGTGCTTTGGCTGTTGACACATACCAGCATGGCCACCCTGCGTTATCTTCAGCTACACAGCCCCATATACAAAATGTGCAGTGCCCATTTTTATTGCTTTCAACACATCAACTTCAGAGACAACATGTTTACTTGCTGCCTAATGTATCCCACTGACTTTCAGATGCCATTATAATGACATAATCAATGTTCTTCACTTTACCTGCCAGTGGTCATATAGTTATGGCCGATCAGTGTAAGTGTTTATACTAACCTCTCCAGTGGCCCATGTCTCCTAACTTTCCTCTGTTTCAGCTTAGCCTCTGTCAGACTCTTTGACATTCAACACTTCCAGTAGAGTTGGATGTCTCTGTGCCCCGCTTTGCTTCGAGGTTCTATCCTCTGACCACTATAACTCTGCTGAGCCATTGCACATTAGGGTATATATCAATACATGTCCATAACTTCCGACTTTCTGAGATTAGAAAGAGGGGCATCATAGTTATGTGGACCAAGAAGGACTGATACACACAAATGATTGGTTATACCCTCAAAGGTTTTTTTCACCACTACATTTTACATATGCTAGCATTTTAAACCTACAAATTTAGTCATTTAGAGCACATGTGTGAAATACAAGACCTGCAGGTGGAATTTGGCCCGCCAGGCCATTTTATGTGGCCCTTGCACCTCTCCTGCAGCCCCAGAGAGTTTTGTCTTTGCACTTCCCCTTCATCTCAGCAGTCAGTAGTAGAGAGGAGGACAGATCTCATCCTACAGATCCCTTATCTTCGCCTCTCCTGGTCTCAGCATTCAGCAGCTGACTCCAGCCCTCCTCTGGTCCTCCTCCAGACCCTGAATTTCTAATTCCCAGCTCCACCTCCAGGTTCTTCCCAGCACAGGGAAGGTGGGGGGCTCTTGACTTTTGATGGTGGAGGGGCTCTTGACATCTGATGTAAGGGGGGGGGGGGGGTGGGGAGCTCTGGACATCTAGTCTTACAGGTACAACCTACCCTTTAAGGGTAACTTTTAGGGATGGGCCGAACATCCTCCGGTTTATTTCGCACCAGAACATGCGAAAAGGCAAAAAATTTGTGTGAACATTCGAACACCATTAAAGTCTATGGGACCCGAACATGAAGAATCAAACATGCTAATTTTAGAGGTTTATATGCAATGTTATTGCCCTAAAAAGTCAATGGGGACCCAGGTCCTGCCCTAGGGCACATGTATCAGTGAAAAAAAAGGTTTTAAATTGGTCGTTATTTCAGGAGCAGTGGTTTTAATAATGCTTAAAGTGAAACAATAAAAATTATATATTCCTGTAAAAATATCGTGCCTGGGGGGTCCCTTAGTCTGCCTGTAAAAGGGCACATCTCTGTGATGTTTAGAACATAGCCAGAGCAAAATGGCATTTGTACAGGAAAAATTGTCATTTATTATCGCAGCTGTAATGTATATTGCCAGCTGCCCCCTAAAATCCAAACCAGACCCTTATCCAAGCATGCAGCCCTGGCCAGGTATGGATGGGGGGGGATGGGTGAGTGCCCCCTCCCTCCTGAACTGTACCAGGCTATATGCCCTCAACATGGGGAGTATGGGTGCTTTGGGGCAGGGGGGGCTCTGCCCCCTACCCCAAAGCACCTTGTCCCCATGTTGATGGGGACAAGAGCCTCTTACCCACAACCCTGGGCTGTGGTTGTGGGGGTCTGTGGGCGGGGGGCTCATCAGAATCTGGAAGCCCCGTTTAATACGGGGGCCCCCAGATCCAGACCCCCCCATGTGAATTAGTATCGGGTACATCATACCCCTACCAATTCACAAAAGTGTCAAAAAAAGAAAACAACCACAGGAGACAATTAGGGACAAGTCCTTTATTAAAAAATAAAGAATAAAAATAAATGTCCCCCATTGTAATCCACCGTCAATTAGGGCGCACAAAAAAATAAAAAGCGCAACCTCCTCCATGGGAGGGCTCCTGTTGACTGAGCTCTGTTTGTTGTGACACTTTATTTATATGGCAGGGAGGGGCCACTCGGTGACGTATGCACATGACCCGCCCCCTCTGACGTCACATGACGCCAGAAGGGGTGGGGTCGTTGTCGGGTGGCCCCGCCTTGCCATATAAATTGTTGTCATAACAAGCAACAGCGCGCAGACAGCGGGAGCTCTCCCATGGAGGAGGAGCTGTGCGCGCCGTCGGCGCACAATGCATTATGGGGCGCTCCACGGTGGTGAAGTCGCTGCGAACGCCCCTTAATGTTCTAAATACAACGAACGCGTGAACGCCTGATGTTCGAGTCAAACTTATGTTCGTCTCGAACCGCGGGCCCATCCCTAGCAACTGGAATCGGCCTGCGATGAAATTGAGTTTGACACCCCTGAGTTAGGTCCCTTTCATACCAGCAGACCTGATCGGACCACCCATTGTTCCCTTTAGTGTGGCGGATGTGGGTGGACATGTGTCCACTGTCACCCACTGTCATCTGATCTGGTCCACTAAAAAAAGACAGATGGGGATACATTCTCCATCAGTTCGGCAGATTGGATGACAATCAGATGCAAACTAACATGCAGTCCATTTCCATCTGACTGCTTCATATAGGAGAGTGGGCTGTGTCTGCTCTGGATAGCGGAGCGGACACGGACATGACATCCGCCTGCTCAGCATGGATCAGCGGAGAGATCCCCTGCTGAGCAGGTAGATCCACTTGGACGGATTCCACAAGGTGTGAAAAGGGCCTTAGAGGTTGTATATTTGATTCTTTATAGAGGTCGATAAATCAAACTAAAAAGAGGAGCACATGAGGAGTAAAGAAGGAAAGAGGGATTTGGTTCCTAAAGAGGGACAGTCCCTCCAAATTAGGGACAGCTGGGAGCTATACATGATGGTTATAAAATCATTGTCTGGGGGCAGGTAAATTGTGCCTGCACACCCCACCATCCTCTACTGTGTGCAGCAACCAAAAATATGAATCTGAGGTTTTTGCTGTCACTTCTGTATAATCCGATTCATTTGTGTATACATGAAATACTCAGATAAACATAGATAATGCTAATAAAATAAACATTTACAATACAACTAAGAAAAGGCTGTTTAAACCACAACTGCCAGCAAAGAATTAATTCAGTAACAACACTTCAGCTATTTACATTGCAGTGCCTTCCTTTGTGCCAGGTAGATGTCAAATCATGTTCTGTTCTGGATAAATCAATGCACATCTTTATTGAGAGAGTCTTAGAGACACAGGATCTCCAGTTCCAGAAACCCAGAGCCTGCCAAGCCCTGTAGCAGATACATGGGCTGCTGGTTTTCGGCACCATCAACATTCACTTCTTGGACCAAATTTCCAGCATAGCATTGCCAGCTGTATCATTGTCTCATTGATGGATTACTTTTTCAGAGCAATTTGAGAACTGAATGCTAAAAATAGATGAAATGTTGAGACAAAAACATTACGACCATTGAAAAAGCTGTTAATGTAAGAACAACTATCGAAAATACAGTATCTCACAAAAGTGAGTACACCCCTCACATTTTTTTAAATATTTTATTCTATCTTTTCATGTGCCAAAACTGAAGAAATGTAAATTTGCTGTCCCCTAAAAATAACTCAACACACAGCCAATAATGTTTAAACCACTGGCAACAAAAATGAGTACACCCCTAAGTTAAAATGTCCAAATTGGGTCCAAAGTGTCAATATTTTGAGTGGCCACCATTATTTATCAGCCCTGCCTTAACCCTCTTGGGCATGGAGTTCACCAGAGCTTCACAAGTTGCCACTGGAGTCCTCTTCCACTCCTCCATGACGACATCACAGAGCTGGTGGATGCTAGAGACCTTACGCTCCTCCACCTTTCATTTGAGGATGCCCCACAAATGCTCAATAGGGTTTAGGTCTGGAGACATGCTTGGCCAGTCAATCACCTTTACCCTCAGCTTCTTTAGTAAGGTAGTGGTTGTCTTGGAGGTGTGTTTGGGGTCGTTATCATGTTGGAATACTGCCCTGTGGCCCAGTCTTCGAAGGGAGGGGTTCATGCTCTACTTCAGTATGTCACAGTACATGTTGGCTTTCATGGTTCCCTCAATGAACTGTAGCTCTCCAGTGCCGGCAGCACTCATGCAGCCCTAGACCATGACACTTCCACCACCATGCTTGACTGTAGGCAAGACACACTTGTCTTTGTACTCTTCACCTGCATAACACCACACACGCTTAACACCATCTGAACCATCAGACCACAGGACAGTAATCCATGTCCTTAGTCTGCTTGTCTTCAGCAAACTGCTTGCGGCCTTTCTTGTGCATCATCTTTAGAAGAGGCTTCCTTCTGGGGTGATAGCCATGCAGACCAATTTGCATCACTCCCGAGGAGGGAGTGATTTGGATTAAAGTGACCGGCTTTCCTTTACTATATAACTAAGGATCTTGATGAACGTTTGTTTTAAAAAAAAACTTTTCACAATAAATATTGTTTTTTTGACGGATATACACTATGGAGCTATTCCCTTTCTTTTTCCAGCTTGGTTAATAACATTACTTGCGGAGGAATTCGGGAAACTTCACTGGGGATCAAAATACACACCTGAAGGACAGGACCGGTCATCTGGAAGCAGGATCAACCCAAGGACCCCGTAGTACCCACCTAGACAGGCACCTCTGCGCTTTACTACTGTGTGGGGTGGCGTTGTCCGGTAAGCAGGGTGGTCATAGGGGAGCACGTGTGATTCACAAAAGAAAACGAATGGATTTCACTCAAAGGACACTTGTGGATTGTTGATTTTATCACCAATTTTTCAGATGTGATTACATTTCTTTATTTTCATTTATGCTATTTTGCACAGGACTGGGAAGCACAAGATTTAATTTCTGATTTTTATAATAATATTTTACTGCTTGTCATTATTAAGTATTACTCACCAGGGCACTTTATATCCATATTTATATTTATACATACAATTTTCCACTTGAATTTAATATTTATTCTTTAATACCAAACTTCCTAGCTGAGTTTGTTAGCACTTAGGTGTGAATCAAGCACGTTTTATTTAAATTATTTAAACACAAGATAATTGCACTATTCTGATACATATACCCAGGGCAGCGCCAATCCAGCTCCTAAATTATACAGATTCAGGGTCTTGGCAATCTACTTATATCCTAGACCAGGTGCCTCCAAACTCTGGCCCTCCAGTTGTTCAGGAACTACAATTCCCATCATGCCTAGCCATGTCTGTGGCATGTGAGTTTTAAAATGCCTCATGGGGCGTGTAGTTTCGCAACAGCTGCAGGGCCGTAGTTTGGCGATCCCTGTCCTAGACCATCTTTATGTAGAGCAACAATTCTTTTTTTCAGATCCTTAGAGAGTTCTTTGCCATGATGTGCCATGTTGAACTTCTAGTGACCAGTATGAGAGAGTGAGAGCGATAACACCAAATTTAACACACCTGCTCCCCATTCACACCTGAGACCTTCTAACACTAACGAGTCACATGACACTGAGGAGGGAAAATGGTTAATTGGGCCCAATTTGGGCATTTTCATTTAGGGGTGTACTCACTTTTGTTGCCAGCTGTTTAGACATTAACCACTTCCCGCCCGGCGTATAGACAATTGACGTCCGGGCGGGGGGTTCATTATCCTGACTGGACGTCTATTGACGTCCTCAGGATAATCCGCGATCGCGCACCCCTGGGGGCGCGCATCGTGGCGATCGGTGGTGCCGTGAGTCAGGCTGACCCACCGCATTACCAACCGAGGTAAAAGGCTTCGATCCAAAGCCTTTTACCATGTGATCAGCCGTGACCAATCACGGCTGATCACAGTGTAAATAGGAAGAGCCGTTGATCGGCTTTTCCTCTGCTCAGGTCTGCAGACATGAGCAGCGGAGAGCCGATCGGCTGCTCTCCTGAGAGGGGGGGCTGCGCTGAACATTTATCAGCACAGCCACCCTCAGGATCACCCCACTGGACCACCAGGGAGCCGGATCAGGGCCACAGGGAGCCCCCCCCCCGGACATCGCACACAGGCCACCCAGGACCACCAGGGAATGAAATCAGAGGCCGCCCAGGACCACCAGGGAGCCCCCACTAGACCACCAGGTAAGGGCATTATTGTGCACTGTAGGGATGGCACTGTGCCCATGTATGATGCCTGCCAGTGCCATCCCTAACAGTGCTTGTTGCACCTGTGCCCACCACTGCCACCTATAAGTGCCCACCTGTGCCCACCCGTGTCACCTATCAGTGCCCACCCGTGTCACCTATCAGTGCCCACCTGTGCCACCTAAAAGTGCCCACCTGTGCCACCTAAAAGTGCCACCTATCAGTGCCCATCAGTGCCCAGTGCCACTTATCAGTGCCGCCTAGGAGTGTCCATCAGTGCCGCATATCAGTGCCACTTATCAGTGCCCGTCAGTGTTGCTTGTCAGTGCCGCCCATCAGTGCTGTATATGTGCCCCATCATCAGTGCAACCTTATCAGTGCCACCTCATCAATGCCAATCTGTACTGCCTCATCAGTGCCCGTCAGTGTAGCCTCATCAGTGCCCATCAGTGTAGCCACATCAGTGCCCGTCAGTGAAGGAGAAAATGTACTTTATACAAAGTTTTGTGACAGAAACAAAGAAAATGTTTTTTTTTTCAAAATTTTCGGTCTTTTTTTTCTATAGCGCAAAAAATAAAAACCGCAGGGGTGATCAAATACCACCAAAAGAAAGCTCTATTTGTGGGAACAAAATGACAAAAAGTTTGTTTGGGTACAACGTCGCACGACCGCGCAATTCTCATTCAAATCGCAACAGCACTGAAAGCTGAAAATTGGTCTGATAGGGAAGTGTTCTAAGTGCATGGTATTGAAGTGGTTAATGACTGTGTTTTGAGGGAACAGCAAATTTACACTGTTATACAAGCTGTATGCTCACTATCTATGGTAGCAAAGTGTAATTTCTACAGAGTTGTCACATGAAAAGATATAATAAAATATTTACAAAAATGCCAGGCGTGTACTCACTTTTGTGAGATACTGTAAGTACAGGTATAGTAGACAAGGCAATGAAAAGTGGACATTCTGGCTTTTACCTGATAATACAATAAATAAGCATCTGTGTACCCATGTATATTTCCTTAGCAGAAGCCCAAAGCCATCAACAGGCTCTGGAATTTTTTGTCTGTGCTAAGCATAAAAGAAAACTGCAGTATATGTTCATTGAGGGTGACTTCAAGTAATTACTGCAGTATTTAAAATCCAATAATTGTGATGTGCTTTATTTAGCAGTGCACATATTAATACATTTTTTTAAATTCAGGACTGTAGGTTGTATACACATGTGAAGATTCTCCCTCTAGTGAATGTAGGTAAAAAAGGAGCACATTTTGGCTTAATCACCTGTTGCTACTTTCAATAAAACGATCATAAATTCACCTTCCAATCTGCATTTCATTGGATATTGGGTGCTCCTTTTTACCTACCTTTACTGATATATTTGAAAATGACTTTTAGGTAGCAGCCCATGCCCCCCAAAAAGGGCTTACCACCACCTTTCTTTAAAGTCGGGCAGAAATAATCTGGAGAGAACTCTTCCAACCCGCCCCCACCAATACCCACCTATAGACCCACAACTGAGAGAGAGTCATTCCAGTGCCGTTTCCAAACATAAAGAGCTCTCTAGTGAATGTCAGACAATGCAGTCAGCATCTAGAGACCAACATACTAAAATCTATTTGGCCATGTGTGAGTAGAGCATGGGGTAGTCATTGCACTGATTCTTTTTGCTGTGTTTGTAAATTTGAGCTTAAGCTATTGAGCTCTGTTAACTGATAATTATATTGTATTTGTTTATTAAATGGGCTGTGAAAAAAACAGCTCGTTTAAGGCTTTTAAAATTATTACCATTAATTAGATTAATGAGATTTAGGATAACATAGATCTCATAAACTGAATGATGATGAAAGATGATGAAAAGATAATTCAAACAAGTAGTTTCTAGGCTTCTTAGAGCATCAAGGGAACTTATAATCACTTACAGCATTTCACAATTAAAACTTAAGCCTCTATAACATTTTGGGTAGAGCAGAGATGGGATGGAAGTGTTAAATCCCCTATAAGTTATTTTTCTGTCTGCATCCCATTGGGAAGATTTCCCTGCACTTTCAGTCCTGAAGGCTGAAGGGAAGTGAGAGGAAATCTCTCTAAAGTGAAGGTAAATCCCACGTTAAACAGTTGGTGAAAAATGTTAAATTTATGATTTATGCCTGCCATACATGGATCAAATTTTTCATCTGTGGCCAGACTGTTTGTACCCAAGTTGATCCTTTGATTGACTGGGGTACAATCAACCTGTTGGGTTTTCCGCATGTGATTACTGATGGTAGCTATAGCTGCTAGCAGTAAACATTGTGTTTTGCTTGCCTGGAAGGCTCCTTATACTCCCCGCCGGCAGAACACAATAGTGCTGCAAGTGGCATTCCCCTCCCATCCACACTGACTGTGTTGATGGGAGAATCAAGCAATTTTTACCTTCCACCACGAAAATTGAATAGTCTATGGGCTGTTTTACCCTCACTTTCTGACCCAGTAACAATGGTCCACCAGAAAAAGGTAGGGAAGCGCCAGCTAAGTGTAGTATCCCTGTTAAAATACTTTTATAACAATAGATTAAAACACTCACAAGATATAACAGATAAAAGTGCTCATCTGGTGCAGAGTATGTGGATTCCTCCTTTATCTGACCTGCAGGACTGCTGTGAGGAGTTCCAGCTGTGGGGAGAGGAAGATGGACCACTTGAGAGCCTGGAGGAGACCTGGGGAGCCATGCTAACCAGAGTGGAGCACAGTGGAAGTGAGGTCGCCAGAAGGATAGAGGACCAGATGAGCAGACAAAGCTATGTGCTTGGAGCATCCTACTCCTTCTAGAGGCCTGCTAGAAGGAGCTAGATGATCCGAGCGTGTAGCCTTGTCATCTCATCTGGTCTTCTATCCTTCCGGTGACATCACTTCCAGTGTGCATTCCACGCTGATTAGAGTGACTCCTCAGGGCTCCTCCAGGCTCCTGAGTGGGCCATCTTTCTCTTCCAGCAGGTGGAACCCCTCACAGGGTCCTGCAGGTCGGACAAAGGAAGAATCCACATATCCTGCACCAGATGAGCACTTTTATCTTTTACCTCTTGTGAGTGTTTTTAATCCCTTGTTATTAAAGTATTTTAACCGGGATATTAAACTTAGCTGGCCCTTCCTTCCCTTTGTTCTTTTCTCTCATTAAATCATACAGAGCCGATCACAACTCTGAGAATAGCAGCCGCAGTTGGTCCCAAGCCACAGCCTCTCCCTCTTTTTAGATCTTGTCCTACATGATTAGAGACTGTCTTGGACTAACAATTACCCCTATCAGTGGTCTCATAAACCCACCCATAGCTGGACCAAGACCACTGATGGTGGCTAAGAGAGCTACCAACCTAAAAGATACCTTGATGCATTCAGAATATACACATGACTCCCTATTGGTTAAGTAAGAGATCAACAAAACCTGGCATGTTTAAATGTGGAAGATGCCACATTTGTAAGTTTGTTGAACAGACTGACAAATTTTCTGATGCTGATCATACCAAACATTACCACATTAAGCTATTTTTTAATTGTTCAACAACGAGGGTGATATACATGCTCACCTGTCCTTGTGGAAAGGCCTATATTGGGAAAACCAAGAGGGCCTTGAAGACGAGGATAGGTGAGCATGTAAACAGCATCAGGAAATTTTAGGAAGGAGATGATAAGTCATTGGCTGTACATTTCTATGAATTTCATCAAAAGTATCCCTCAGGCCTAAGGGTGAAGGGCATATATGTCCTGAACTTGCCCTTGCGCAGGGGGGATTTTGATAGGATACTGCTCAGAAAAGAAAAAATGTGGATCTATTTTTTGAATTCTATGGCCATTAAGGGGTTGAATACAGAATCCAATCTTTCTGTGTTCCTAGATCCTTAGATACACCTGGTAAACACATGCTTCCTCACCAGTCAGTTAAAGAGCAGACTGGGTCTCTAATGTTGCATATGACATGTCTCAGGTTCATGGCTACTTGGTATTTTACTAATAACCTTTGTCCGGTTGATCGTCTTTATACTCTGGCCCTGGGGATTAGTAGGGATGATTATGGACCCCCCGCCCCTCACCCCAGAGGACATTTGGTACAATTTAGATCGAGATCTCTCACTAGTGGATGTATTTTCATACAATAGAAAAGTATGTTGTGAGTTGAGTTTTGTTTCTTCAGGGAATGAGTATATTATGATTTGAATTGTGATTCAATGACTGCATAACGAAGCTTGATTGCCTGCTTCCATCCTTACTCACAGTGTCACTCCCAGCACCCACAGTTTTGGGCTTTTCCTCCACTTCAACCCGCCTCTGGCTGTCCCGGGATTGTCACTGATCCACTCTGCCACAAAGTGATGAACTTGATGCTGGCTGCTATATTTCAGAACATTGCCATTTCCCCTGTATAGCTTTGACCACTAGGTTGAAATTGGACTGTAACCTAGCCATATGGTATATAGAGTGGTAGTGTATGGTGGTTGAATGTATTTTTTATTCTGAGATCAATAAAATTAAATTTTTAAGGCACAAGAGATCCAGCTGACAGTATCTGGGTGACATTGTATCACAACTTCTTTCTATATGTGTCTCACTGGAGAATCTCCACCTTCCATACACAAGGGGTTTGAGCCATAAATGGGGGTAGTTATAGCCTGAATCAGGCAATACCCCCCTTGTTGTATACTGGCCTGAACGGTGTTTTTTTACTTCCCATTCATTACCAATCTATAACTAGCCTATGCAGTAAGGTGCACATGGAAGGGCAACGCACAACACAAACAGACAAAAATTTCCCAGCATACTTAACAGCTAAACCACCTGTAAAAAAAAAAATGTCCCTGTGTATCAATTCATGAAGGCATCCAGTACATCCCCACATCAAAATTAAACTGACTAGTTATAGGTTGGTTTGGTTGCCACTTGTTTATACAGTTGGTTGAATTTGATGCGGGAACACACTGGATGCCTTCAGCTGCCATTGTGCTCTTGCTGGGCATCCCGTCCTTCCCTGTGCCATTAAGGAGGGGAGGGCTCCCTCCAGACTAACCTGCCCTTACTGCTATATGTGCTCCAGTTTGAAAACGATAGTTAGGGCCACAGCATACAGAGGAGCCTTGACATAGGCACTGCGGCACATTTGTAAATGTCTGCAAACTAAACCCTCTGTTTTTAAAGTGAACTGTTAGGCAGGGCATTTTTTTTTTTTTTTTGCAGGCTGGCTGGTAAGTGCGCTGGGAAATTTTTGTTTGTTTGTGATGTGCATTACCCTTCCATGTGCACCTTATTGCATAGGCTAGTTATGGATTGGAGTGTTTGCCACGTGTTTTACTGTTGCCTTTAAGCCTATGCGTGAGTGCCAGAAACAGTTCCCCTTCCTTTCTCTGCTAAACAATTCTTCTTTTTTCCCTCTTCCCAATGAAACCTTTTATTCTAATAAAATAATGATAACACAATCTATCTGATAAGTCAGTTCTTTATAGTTTTGGTGGGAAAAAAAGAAATACCATTAATTTCTCATACAATCAGCTGGCACCATGAATGTTCTGTTTCAGCAATCTGAGAATTTAACAGCGCTGCCTTTTTCAGCATTGTTGCCAACCTGGGTTTCTGGAGTCTAAACAATGGAGAGTGAATATGTAGCTTCAATTTGTCATTTAGCTCTTTAACTCCTGCTTTGCAAATTAGGTAATATTTAAGCTGATCATTCTTTTCTTGGCAAGCTAGAAAAAGCCCTGTTTTGATTGCATGATTAGACAATAGAAGCATGGAAATAAGATAATGAAACATGAATAGATTATTGAGGCAATGGAGAAATAGTGATGTTATCACTTTGTGAAACAATAAAGGTGTATAGAACCTAATATAGTCCTGTGTTTGAAAGGGAGTAAGACATTTTATTTTGTATTTTGACTTGTTGACTCGAATATCATTGAGTAGGGTTGTATCTTGATAAGACTGAATTATTTTTTCACATACGTGTTGCTGATAGGTGACCTTATTAAGATAGCTGTATTTTTGCCAGCTCAAATGTTATCAAAATTGATTGGTAAACTTGAGATAAAATTGGCATCTGACCGTGTTTTATTTTCGTTCTCAGTCACCATGCAGTCAATAAGTAATCCTCTCTGATAAGAAAACAACAGCGCTCTTGTGAATGTGAGCACTTATACCTGAAATGTAACATTATTTTTTTGTGTTCATAGATAACACTGTTTTAAAAATATGTTTGATACTTAAAGCGGTACTGTGGTAGAATGGGAGTAATAAAAATATAACATAACTGCTATAACATAATTGCTATGATTGTGGAGTAGTATTAAAAGGCAAATAAACTGAATTATTTATTTTATCCAGTATTACTGGCTGAAAATATTAATTGCTTTCGTAGTAGTTTGTAGACCAGATAACAGGTCTATGCCTGCCCTGACATTGTATTTTGACTCATGTGGACAGGCATACTTTTTCTGCATTTGATCAGCTGTGAAATGCAGGTAAACAGATTCCCGTTTACTCCAATGGTGCAGAGTTAATAACAGTTCTGTTTCAATCATTTTTATAAAGTGCAATAAAGAAGTTTTTCAGACACTTGTCCAGCTGGTGGTTCAGTCATAACACATCAGAAACAATATAATAATGTAGCACCCTGGTCCTAAACAGGGCTGCTCACACATTTAGTTCTGCTAGGTGGCAATTAACCTGGCTAATTGTTAGGGCGATCCACTGACTTTTGCCCTAAATCTGAATTTGGTGCACCTCTCTCTTCTGTCACTAGGTGGCATTGCTGCCTGTGGCATTAGAATGACAAGGGCATAGTGAGTTCGGGTTAGGAGTGGATAGGTTGTCCCAGCCAATTGGTAGAAGTTTCTTTGCCCCATGGCCTGCTGGGAGAGACTATTTATTTTGGAGAGGTCAGGTGATCGGGGTTCTGTGCCACCTGGACAGCTGTCTGGGTGGACGTGTGTTGTATTGATACGGTTGCTAGGCCAGAAGCCCAAGGCATATCCAGGAGCACATGGCTGCTAGGCAGTCTGAGGCCTATCCAGGATTGTGAGGAGCAGCGCGCGGTTGGAGCTTCAGGTTGGAAGCCCAACCATGTTGCAGAGGTTCAGCCGGAGGGGAAACCAAGTTGATGTCAGAGGCAAAGGAGAAGCAATTTCCATAAGGGACAACCACTCCTGTTGTCAGAGGCAAGTGTATTGGAAGTCTGAAGAAGTACCAGAGCAGCCTTTTTCACTAGCCGGGGCAAGTGAAGAAGTGGGAAAGCTTCAGCAGAGTGCCAAGCCAGGGACTCAGCGGGTTAGCGTTGGTGAAGCTTGAGGAGTATAAAGCAGGTTAGCTGTGGAAGAGCTCAGGGGATCCAGCGGAGGCTGGGGTCTCAGAAGTCTAGAGAGAGATGGGGAGCTCAGTGAGTGAAGATCTACAGGAAGAGACTGTGAGATGTGAGAGAAGATCTACAGTTTGCTGCATCCAGCTTAAAGGCCCTCTATCTGTATAGCTGTCTGTCTATTACTATTTTTGACTGCGGAGTCTGCCAATTGCTTTTGCATCTGCCTAAGGGTGTCCTAGCCCTAACCCTCCCTCCCCAGTTCTTGTTAAGAGACAAATTTCTTTTTGCATTCAAAAAGTGACTGGTGCCATGTTTCCAACTTGCATTTCACCCACCATAAAGAAAAAAACAATGGTGCACACTGCGGTCACCAGCCAGTAATGCTATACATAAGATAAGCAATAAACTGTGAAACAGGGACCAAAAGCAGCAAATAAAACAGCAACAAAAAAAAAACGAATAGTCTTTAAAAAGTCTATAAAAAGTCCAATGGACGATATGGAATGCTCCTAGAGGCTGCACACTTGTAAAGAGCAGGAGGACTCTAAAGAAACGAACAAGAAGACAAAAAAAGCAGCGCCTCCTAAGTGCAGTATGTCGACCATTTAATATATAAAAACAACGTGTGAACCACTCACAAACAGGGATGAAAACAAGCAGGGTTGTGGATCTGGGGTCATCCGCTCAGACCCGAGGACGGACGCAGCTGTAACAGGTTGTAGATGCCGGAGCCTGGACACACTGGTGATTTCAAGCGTTTATGGAGGAGCGGTACACAAACTGAAGATGATCTGGAGGATCGTCACTTCCGGGGGCTGGAGAGCGCGAAGTCACCAGTGTGTCCAGGCTCCGGCATCTACGACCTGTTACAGCTGCGTCCGTCCTTGGGTCTGAGCGGATGACCCCAGATCCACAACCCTGCTTGTTTTCATCTCTGTTTGTGAGTGGTTCACACATTGTTTTTATATATTAAATGGTCAACATACTGCACTTAGAAGGCGCTGCTTTTTTGTCTTCTCATTTCACCCACCATGCCTAGTAACCTGCACCTTGAGGAGGAGTGTCAGCCCTCCCTGACTCTGGAGGTCACCATTAGGTCTCTAGAGGGCTTGGACATCGCTACAATAAGAATTGCAAACATTGGTAGCATGGCACAATATAGGTACAATAAAATTAACCTTAGCATAAGGGGCAAGTTTCAGGTTCAGGTGATGTCGTCTGTAGTGTAGAAAGTAGTCAACTGTCCAGATCCGTTAAGGCAACGATCCTGAATGACCCAGAAAGGTAAAGTGGAACAAATGGCTCCAAAAGAAAGGGATATTCATAAGGAAAATGTGAGCGAGAGGGAGGAAAGAGAAAGGAAGGAGAAAAGAGAGATGCTCTTCTCGGTCAAGACCTCAACGTATCCCCATATCCATCTGCTCTCATGGTCTTAAACAGGAGATTGTACATATCCTATTCATTAGGAATGCATCAAAATTTCGTCAGCTGAAAATTATCTGCATTTTCGGCCAACATCTGTGTTTTCAGTATCAGCCAAAACAAAAAACAGGGCGATACCAAAGAGGCAGCGGAGTCCGCCCCGGTTACCGTCCATTGCGAGGGTATGTGTGCATCACATATCCCGCAATGGATGTGGGAGATGAGTAGATTCACAATGCACAGAGCGCGCTGCTTGTACGAGCCGCTCTGTGCATGAAACTGTGAGCTAATTAAACTGGAATGCAGAGAATGCAGAGAGAGCTGTCAGATTTTTAAAGTTGATGTGGGGAGGTGGGCAGAACCAAACAGCTATCAAACACCAGCCAATGGGACAGGAGCTGGGCGGGTGTTAGCTCTTCGGTCCCGCCCACCTCCGATCTCAGCTTGAAAATCTGACAGCTCTCTCTGAATTTTCTGCATTCTCTGCATTCCAGTGTAATTAGCTCACAGTTTCCTGTACAGAGCGGCTCGTACAAGCAGCATGCTCTGTGCATTGTGAATCTACTCATCTCTTCTGCCTGTGCCATCCAGTACCACATGCCAGTGCCGCCTGTCAGTGTCAATCAGTGCCACATGCCAGTGCCACCTGCCAGTGCCAACCAGTGCCAATCAGTGCCACATGCCAGTACCATCCAGGGTTATCTGTCAGTGCCAATCAGTGCCACCTGCCAGAACCATCCAGTGTTGCCTATCAGTGCCAATCAGTGCCACATGCCAGTGCCACCTGCCAGTGCCATCCAGTGCTGCATGTCAGTGCCAATCAGTGCCACCTGTCAGTGCCTATCAGTGACAATCAGTGCCACCTGCCAGTACCATCCAGTACCACCTGTCAGTGCCAACCAGTGCCACCTGTCAGTGCCACCTATGAGTGCCAATCAGTGTCACCAATCAGTGCTGCCTACCAGTGCTTCCAATCAGTGCCGCCTGTCAGTGCAACCTATCAGCGCCAATCAGTGCCACCTGTCAGTGCCCAGGCACAGGTAGGCTGCATATGACAATTGTATATAAAAATATAAATATTTTTTTAAAACTGTCATTATCGGTTTCGGTTTTCGGCTATTGGCTTACTGAATTTTCGGTTTCGGCACCAAAATTTCCATTCGGTGCACCACTACTATTCATGTATTAAAGACCCCCTCAAACCTATCTTGTTTGTTTTGTAGGATGCTCACTAATATTTCATGGAGCATAATCCAGGAGATCTTCAGCAGATGACAGTTCGGAGGCAGCATTTGACTTGCTCGGCATTGCATTCCTTTAGACACGGCAGGTCCTATTGGGATATATTTGCACTGCATGCAACTGCTGCTTCTTGCTGCATGTTACAATCATGCTGTGCTGCTTTCTAATACAAAACAGCATTTGACAACAACACCTGTCTATACAAGACCTAAAAATGAAGAGTATTAAGGCTCATTCACACATGCTTTGATCTTTGTGTGAACCACTTTCAGACCACTCTTCAGAGAGCCTTTGCCAGGTAGTGAGAAGGTGTTGTATCATCTTCGTATTGCCTGCTTTAACGCCTTGAACCCCAAAATGGTGCTCCACAACTGTGTGCATTGCACATGGTTGTGTGTGGGGGGGGGGCTTGCAGAATGGCCCCATTCACTTGAAAAAGGGGGTATAATTCCTGCTACGGATGTCAAACAAAGCATCACAGCCATGGCATGTGTACACCCCCAGCCAATGCCGCTGTAGCTAAAGGGTAAGCTGTTCAGGGTTGGTAAAAACGTGGCCCACCGCTCTTGTGAATAAACCTCAAGTGTCAATGAATGGGCCAAGAATTAAGAGATTATCTGAAGTTTATTGCATCTCTTGCAATAAATGACCCTTCGATAACCTTCATTCAGGAAACAATGGTCTCTGGGAATTTAGGGCATTTGTTTCTTGTTTGTCTTTTACTACCTGGTAAACTATCAAGGCAAGTAGGCCTGATCCATTATTGTCCTGTAGCTCACATAGGCTTTTATATTCAAAGCACCATTTAACACATCTTAAAACATTAGTGAGTGCTTTGGACACATTGCACAAGCATTCAAGTCACATCAAGTGGCACTCCTCAAATGCCCTGTGAGCTTTTTTATATTTTACAATGCTAAAATGGGAAATGATGACTGCTGACCCTTTGCAACTGTGCTCAAAATGCACTGTTAATGCCACATGTTCATTTATGGTGAGCTTATGGCACGCTTGCAGCTCGTTTTAAAAGAAGTGGATTTTGGTGGTTGCAAGCAGTGTTATATCTGCTTCGGTACAGTGCAAAGCAATGCTAATTTAACAACTGTGTACCAACTGCTTATTTTGATAGCCTACATGAGCGAGGCCCAAAGCAGTGGGAAAACCTTTATTTCAGCCGGCAATTTATCTTAATTTAAATTGTGTTCCGTGGAGACCTAAGTATTCACTTTTTCTTTACAGGGGCAGTTTTTATTTGGACTTTGCAATTGCTGACAGGGTTGGTTTAATTAAATCTGTTAGGATTGCCATTTAGGTTTTTGCCAATAGTGTTGCCTTGAAATTATTTCTTACAGTCTTTAGAACTCCTCAAAACATACACGTTATGTAAAGCATTCTAATCTACTTTCAGAGAAATTTCAAAGAACTTTGGACCACTTACAGCATTTACAGTGACTCAATGAAAACAATACCAACTCATGCCAATATCCTGTCAAACTGTATTCTTTCTGCCTGATTTCTGTTGTTTGACCATGAAAGAGAATGGCATGATTTCCCTGAGTTCTTCTCCCCATCTTCTTAGATACAAGCCTTTATGTTTGCCCCACAGCAGTTTACACATTTGCAGCATGTTGTTTCATTGGAAGTTTCATTTGTTGGTCAGCCAACCTCCAGTGGCCTGGTGGTGACCCCCAGAGTCAGGGAGAGCTGACATTCCTTCTCAAGGTGCAGGTTACTAGGCATGGTGGGTATAGTGCAAGATGGAAAGATGGGCACCAGTCACTTTTAAAAATGAACAAAGTGAGTTTCATTTCTCTTAATAGGAACCGGGGGAGAGAGGGTTAGGGCACAGGACACCCTTATGTAATAACAAACTTGGCAGACTGCTTGGACAAAAATAGATTTAGGCAGACAGCAATACAGAAAAAGGGCCTTTAACCGGTTCCCGACTGCACGCTGCCTATTTAGGGCGACAGCGTGGACACATACCGCGAATCGCCGTAAATAGGCGCCGATTTACGGACAGGCAGCTAGGGGGCACGAGCACTCTGGAGGAGTGTGCCCGTGGCTCAGGTGGACCCGATGTCCGCCGGCGAGCCGCGATGAGCTGCCAGAGGGAAAGAAAGGGGAACGGCCGATGTAAACACAGCGGTTCCCCATTCTGGCAGGCAGCATCTAAGAGATCTACTGATCCCTGCCACTGGGATCAGTTAGATCTCTTATGCCCCTGGTAGCCCAGCCCCCTCACAGTTAGAACACGCCTAGGGAACACAGTTAACCCCTAGATTACCCCCTGCAGGTTAACCCCTTCACTGCCAATGACATTTATTCAGTAATCAGTGGATATTTAAATTTCTGATCACTGTATAAATGTCAAAAATGTCCGACATGTCTGCTGCAATATCACAGTCCTCGATAAAAAATGTAAAAATGCCAGAAATTAATTCTCATGGTTTGTAAACGCGGCAACTTTTGCGCAAACCAATCAATAAACGCTGATTGCAATTTTTTTACCAAAAATATGAGGAAGAATATAAATCGGCCAAAACCGATGAATAAATTTGTTTTTTTATATATTTTTTTGGATTTGTATTATAGCAAATAGTAAGAAAATTGTCGCTCTTTTTTGTTTATAGCTCTGATCAGAAATGATGCAGAAGTGATCAAATACCCCCAAAAGAAAGTTCTATTTGTGAGAAAAAAAGGACGTCAACTTGCATGACCGCGCAATCGTCAGTTAAAGCGACGCAGTGCCGAATCGCAAAAAGTGCTCTGGTCTTACAGTGGGAAATCCTTCCGGGGGTGAAGTGGTTAAGCTGAATACAGCAATCTGTATCTTGTAGCAACAACTTTGCTCACAGTATCACACTGTAGATCCTCAAGCTCAGCTCCCAGCTACCTGCTGGACTTCTCAAGCTTCACTCACAGCTACCTGCTGTATTCTTCAAGCTTCAACCACAGCTACCCGCTTGGTTCCTCTGACTCACAGCTACCCACTGGATCCCTCAAGCTTTACTCACAGCTACCCACTGTACTTCTCTCTCTCTTCAAGCTTTACTTACAGCTACGCGCTGTACCCCTTCAAGCTTTACTTACAGCTACCCACTGTACTGTGTGGATGAGTTCTCCCCTGAAACTTATTCAGCTACTTCACAGTCCCCGGCTGGTGAACAATCTCCTCTGGTACTCCTTCAGAACTCCATCCCTCTCCACCGTCCTCCAGTAACAAGAGTAGTTAACCCTCTGGCAACTTCTTCTCCTATGCCTCCTGGCAGCGATCTGGTTCCCATCGGGCTGAGCCCCATTACACCTGACTAGGCCTCAGGCTTCAGGCCTACACCTCAGCTGCTGCTCCACACTCACCTACCCAGGCCGCAGCCCAGATGGTAAGAACCCGATCACCTGACTCTCTTCCAATAAATAGACTATCCCAGCAGCTTCAGCAGGCCAAACAAACTCCTGCTGATTGGCTGATAAAGAACATTCACTCATAACCTGAATTAACTGTAATCTATCATACTAGTACCAAAGGTAATAGTGCCAAAGGTAATAGTGCCACCTGTTGACAAAAGAGAGAATCACAGTTCCATTCAAGCTTAGGAGAAAACCATTTGATCATCTACAAATTAGCCAGACTAGTTACCACCTAGCACAACTAACACCTTCCGTTTGAGGATGCCCCACAGGTGCTGAAAAGAGTTTAGGTCTGGAGACATACTTGGCCAGTCAATCACCTTTACCCTCAGCTTCTTTAGCAAGGCAGTGGTCATCTTGGAGGTGTGTTTGGGGTCGTTATCATTTTGAAATACTGCCCTACAGCCCAGTCTCTGGAGGGAGGGGTTCATTCTCTGCTTCAGTATGTCACAGTACATGTTGGCATGCATGGTTCCCTCAATGAACTGTAGCTCCCCAGTGCTGGCAGCACTCATGCAGCCCCAGACCATGAGACTCCCACCACCATGCTTGACTGTAGGCAAGACACACTTGTCTTTGTACTCCTCACCTGGTTGCTGCCACACAAGTTTGACACCATCTGAACAAAATAAGTTTATCTTGGTCTCATCAGACCACCGGACATGATTCCAGTAATCCATGTCCTTAATCTGCTTGTCTTCAGCAAACCGTTTGTGGGCTTTCTTTTGCATCTTCTTTAGAAGAGGCTTCCTTTTGGGACAACAGCCATGTAGACCAATTTGATGCAGTGTGCGGCATATGGTCTGAGCACTGACAGGCTGACTCCCCACCCCTTCAACCTCTGCAGAAATGCTGGCAGCACTCATACATCTATCTACCAAAGACAACCTCTGGATATGACGCTGAGCATGTGCACTCAACTTCTTTGGTCGACCATGGCGAGGCCTGTTCTGAGTGGAACCTGTCCTGTTAAACCACTGTATGGTCTTGGCCACCATGGTGCAGCTCAGTTTCAGTGTCTTGCCAATATGCATATAGCCTAGGTCATCTTTATGTAGAGCAACAATTCTTTTTTCAGATCCTCAGAGAGTTCTTTGCCATGAGGTGCCATGTTGAACTTCCAGTGACCAGTATGAGAGAATGAGAGTGATAACACCAAATTTCGCACACCTGCTCCCCATTCACACCTGAGACCTTGTAACACTAACAAGTCTCATGACACCGGGGAGGGAAAATGGATAATTAGGCCCAATTTGGATAGGGCTGTACTCACTTTTGTGTGTGTGTCAGCGGTTTAGACAATAATGGCTGTGTGTTGAGTTATTTTGAGGGGACAGCAAATTTAGGTGTACACTCGCTACTTTACATTGTAGCAAAGTGCAATTTCTTCAGTGTTGTCAAATGAAAAGATATAATAAAATTTTTACAAAGATGTGAAGGGTGTACTCACTTTTGTGAGATACTGTATGCATAATATGATATTTTTTTTTTCATTTTGTTCACATATTTAGAGGAGAAAATATAATGATTTGGTGAACTATTTTAATTTAAATTTTAATATAATCTTTGTTTCTCAAAAAATGCAATTTCAGCTTAAGCTAATGAGCTTTGTAAACAATTATAACACAATAGAAGAATACAAACATTAATATTTAACTTGCTAAAAAAATGCATTTTAATTTACAATTTTAGTCCACACCATAATAAAGAAAATATAAACAAAACTACTAAACATTTGCTTTATTAATTAGCTTCTAAATATAAATAATAATTACCTTTTAAATATAAACCCAAATGGATGGACTATAAATAAAAATTCCTACTAATTCCAGTATATCAAAAAGAATTCCCCAAAAAAATGCTTCCTCCAACAAAGGGAAAAAAGACTGCAGTGATAATACAATTAGCACAAACTAGTAGGAGAGGTAAAAAGAAGATTAATAAATAAAACAAAGCCGCAATAAAACAAAAACGTAACAGTAGGAAAAATGAGGTTTTTTTTTTAAATCATACATAATTTATGCAGTTAATATTAGCCAGACAGTGAAACCAGAAGTAGCTAATTAATGGACATGTAGCATATGCATGTAATAGCTGGGTAGCATGATTCATACAATAATATACCCAAACAAAAAATACAATTTTCAGTTCAGTTTCTATTCATTAGTCATGGCAATAACCAATAAATACATTGGTGTCCACATTTTTTTTTATATAAGCACAGCATGTATAAATGTGGGATTGCAAATCCTAGCAAGCAAAATTATCTTATGAAGGTTTTTATCTAGGTATTTTATTGTATTATTGGGGCTGCCCAGCCATTAGGCCTCATGCACACAGGATGTTTTTTGACAGTTTTACAGCAGCTGTTTTCAGCTGCAGACGTTTTTTTTCTACAGTCAATAAACCCTCCATCATGTTATCCCATGTGTTCATGCACACACAGGCTGTTATAAACTGTTTTTAGCAGTGATTTTTTGAGCTGTAAAAAAAACCCAAGACCAGAGGGTTCTTTTTCACATTTTTCAGATGTAAAAACGTTCAAACACTCAAAAACGCTCATAAACGCCAATCCCCAACGTTTTTGGACGTTTTAAAAAAAAAAAAAAAAAACGCTGGCCCTTTAAAAATGTGAAAAAAACACGAAAAACTGTGGTAATATAACACTGGTAAAAGCTGAAAACATCCCTTATAAGCTACTGATGTTTTTTGGCTGTTTGTTTTTAAAGTCCTGTGTGCATGAAGCCTTAGAGTTACAGTATATTCTGCACATCTATTAATAAGCTATTGATAAGTGTGTGTGTGTATGCATGTGTCTATGTGCATGTCTTTAACTACTTAAATTAGGGGAAGCCTGTGATAAGAGAACATGTATGCTGCCATTATTGAACTCCCATTTTGAAACTGATAGCCTGTCTGTTATTCTGATTCTTTGGCATGTACGTTTTAACACTAGCCCTCACAGTATCCCTCTGTGTAGCCAAACCCTAAAACGAACCTTCCTGTAACCCTAAAACCAACCTTTACATTAACTCTCTGTGTTGCATTAACCTCCCTGGCGGTATGATTATTTCAGATTTTTGGTGCGGTACCATTATTTTGCATGGTAATTTGGCATTTTATATTGTAGGCCTGTAATTCGTAGGAATAACTCACTTAAATCTGTCCAAACAAGAGTCTAGTAGACATCCTGGGTATGATAAAGTTTGAAACAAGAAACCATAAATTATAATATAATAAATAACTAAAAATAATTATCAAATATAATAATAATAAAATGTATTCAATAATGTAATTAAATCAAAAACACTGACATTTGCTCAGTTGCAGAATTGTCGCTGTCGTCACTTTCAGTGTCTGATGATAAATTTCCCCACAAATCAGTATCACTCAATTCTGCAAATGTTTCTTATTTACTATCGGTATTTTCTAGCTGGTCAAAAACCGCTTTTGACGTAAAGGGACACTTTTTGGTTGCCATGGACATTCTCAGGTTTCCAGGCAGAAAGAATGACATATATAATATAAAATGCACGCAGGGCACTGGGCAAAGCACTAGGGACAAAGGGGATGTGAAATGATTTCATACAGCAATGTAATCTTACAGATTACAGTGTACTGTATGTGCTGTGTGTTTCACTTTTTGAATTTGCTGCCAGGCTCCGCCCCCGTGCAACGCGACGCTCGCAGGGAACGGAGCCCGGCACACAGAGGCATCGGGCGGAGGACACAGCGGGAGCACATCGCTGGATCCAGGGGACAAGGTAAGTGACACTGCCTGGATCCAGCGATGCAATCCCGAGTGTGGCTCGGGGTTACCGCTCTTGGTACAGAAAATTCACCCCGAGCCACACTGGGGATTACCACCAGGGGGGTTAAAGTGTTACTAAACCCAGGACCCTGCATTCAATATATGTGATCTCCCACAGTATACATAACATGGAAATGCAATTATTTTAGTAAATATAAACTGATAAAGCAGCAGTATACAGCAGCCTTGTGACTTCTATCAGTTCCTAATAAAGCTTCTAGGAAGAGTTTTCATTCTCCCCTGATCCTTTGTCTGGACATGTCTGGACAGTGTTGATTGGCCCTGTGCTGATCACATGCACCCTCCCAAGAAAAAAAAAACTCTCTAGCAATACACACCAAACTGAGCATGTGCAGCCCACCCCTTGTAAATATCAAGTTATTTTTTTTGGAGACAGTGGAAGAAGAGGAGGATCAGAGACACGGGATCAAATAGCTTTTATACACGATGCAAGGAATTAACCCCTTAGGTTCCACAGTGAATATAACAAGCATGCTTTACTGAATATACAGACTGATTTTACTTTTGTGGGTTTAGTAACACTTTAAGTTAAAAAACCTGCTGACTTTTGAACCACTTTAACACTTACATTTACCCTTCCTGCAACCCTAATACAAACCCAAATACTACCCTCTCTGTAATCCTAACAGTAACCTTCCCTGTAAGTTTAACAGTAATTCTCACACAAACTCTCCATGTAATCTCACACTTACCCTCCTTGAACTCCAGGTATGGTCTTAATTGCATACTTATATTTTAGCTATTGTATTTGTTTTTTTTTTTTGTTTGTTTTTTTTTTCTCTTTTTTTTTCCACCTCAGCAAACCGCCAGGCAAGCAATATTCAGCTTATTTATCTTTCCAAGCACTGGCATTGGTCACATCACTGTGGTGTTTTCGCTATGATTGTACATTTTATTTATATCTAACATTTAAAAACCCTTTGAATCTCTTTCCTCCTCCCCCCCTCCCTCCCCCCCCCCTTCCAGGTCTTCCAGGTACCCTCCTCTAGGTCCTCCCTTACTCTATTTCAATACTCCTCACCTCTAGGTATCTTTGTGATTTTTTAAATCCCATCCAGTTCTCCCACTTACTCTCTCTTTCCCCTGTTTCTTCTACATCTGTATATTTTAGTTGTTCCAAGTTAGCTATTTCATCAACTCTATTACACCATTCCGTTAGGGGGGATGCTCCTTCTTTTGGCAATATTTTGGTATCAGGCCCTTGGCTACATTTAGTAGGATTGGTGTTAGTGTTTTTTTATATTGTTTGATTGACTTATTACTTACATGAAAGAGGCACTTCCATGGGTCTGCCTCTATCTCTTCTTTGGTTATTATTTTTATTAGTTCTATTACCTTTCCCCAATATGTTTTTATAATTGGACAGTCCCACCATAGATGTGCCATTGTCCCCTTTGTACTGCACCCTCGCCAACAGTTTTCAGACTTTTCTCTCTGAAATTTTGCCACCTTTACTGGTGTCAGGTACCATCGCGAGAGGCATTTGTAGTTAATTTTCCAGGTTTTGCTATCTGTAGATGTTTTATATGCTTGTGCCATTATTTTCCCCCACTGTTGCTCCGTCACCCGTGCTCCCAATTCTTTTTCCCATTTGTCGATGAATGGAGGATGCTCCTCTTCTCCTAGTACCTGCAGTAATTTGTACATCGCAGACACCCTTCCTTTCTTTTTCCCCATCATGCAAATTTTTTTCTAATATTGATCATTCGCTCTCCGTTCTCAGGGTCTTTGGCAGGGTGTCCACAAAATGTTTCAGTTGGAGGTACCTCCATTCATCGATCTTCCTAAACTTCTCGCTTTGTTTTAAATATTCCAGTGACCTTATTCTCCCCTTGTGCGTAATATCCTTTAACTTTAGTGACTCAACTTTTATCCATTTACCATACCATCCCTCCTGCCCTGATGCAAAATAATTTGTTCCACTTAGTGGGGTGAATGGTGAGTTATATTCCCATTTCCCTTTTTTCAAGGTGCTATCCCATACTCTCAATACATTATGCGTAATATCGCTAGTGTATACATCTAAGTTCCTAAATTTCGGTGGTATCCAAATCATCTTTCCTAATTGTGTTTTGCTTATTGTGTTTTCTATTTTCACCCATTTTTTCCCTTCATTATTTTGTGCCCGCGCAATCACTCGTGCCATTACATTTGCCTGATAGTACTTTTTTACATCTGGGAGTGCCAACCCTCCTCTTGTCTTTCCTCTGTTCAAAAATGAGGCCTTTATCCTTGATTTTTGATTCTGCCAGATGAACCGCGTTAGTATCTTTTTCATAGTCTGAAAATACTCTTGTGGGATGTAAATTGGGAGCATTTGGAATTTATATGTGATTTTGGGTAATATTATAATTTTTATTGCATTGATCCGGCCTATCCAGCACAGGGGTTTATATGTTATTCTCCTCACTTCTTCCCTTATCTCATTTAACAGGGGGATGTAATTTTGCTGACACAGCTCTTCCCTTGTTTTTGTTATCTTAATTCCCAGGTAATTTAATTCCTCATTGTTGCATTTAAAGGGGAACTCTCTCTGTAGCTCTCTGCCCTCCTCTTTGCTCCCCTTTATAAGCATAGCTTCGGACTTGCTATAGTTGATTTTAAAGTTTGATATATCCCCATATACTTTCAGTACTTTCATTAAGTTATATATGGTGTTTCTGGGCTTACTAACATATATTAAGATATCATCCGCATATGCGGCTACCTTATGCTCCTCCTCACCTACCTTAAACCCCCTAATCTCCTTGTTGTTCCTGATGGTTGCTAGGAGGGGTTCTAACGAAACTATAAAGAGGAGAGGGGATAGGGGGCATCCCTGTCTTGTCCCATTTTCCATAGCGACGGGGCGGACAGCGTCCCGTTTATTCTTACCCTGGCTTTTGGGTGGTTATATAACGCCCTGATCCATTGTATCATCCTGCTTCCTACTCCTATCGTTTCCAGTGTCTGGAACATGAAAACCCAGTCTACCCTGTCAAAGGCTTTTTCTGCATCTATTGACAGGAGTAGACTGGGCTTCCCCTCTCTCTCAATCTTCTGGGTCAGTAACAGAGTTCTTATTCCATTATTAGTGTTGAGCGAACCCGGACTGTAACGTTCGGGTCCGTACCGAACTTTAGGGTGTCCGTGGCACGGACCCGGACCCGGACATTTCAAAAATCGTTCGGGTTCGAAACTGTCCCATCTGACCCAAAAGTACAAGGTCTGTGACCTTTGCTATCCTCATCCTTCGTCCTACTATGTTACCTAGTCCCGCAATATATTGGTGGGTTTTCGGTCCCATTCTTATTTGCCCTGCGACAGGCGGGGCAGCGATACCTTTTACCCTGTTCTGTCCCTACGGGGGATAGGGGAGAGGAGAAATATCAAAGCAATCTTGGGGAGGATCGTTGGTAGTCCTTGTTGTTCCTCTAATCCCCCAAATTCCATCCACTCCTCCTCGTATTCCATCGGCGTATACGCCTACTATAGAATTATATACAATCATTCGGGTCTTTGTGGTATATATTGAATTACTTTC
>BLSH010284318.1:877745-904001 GCA_018402905.1 Glandirana rugosa
GTGAAAGCGGTGAGAATAAACATAACCGTGATCTCGGTAACCGCCTTCGCCAGGCTAGTGTAGGCCTGTATCCCCCGTAACTACAGCGTCCACAGAGAGTGTTTCACTGTTACAAGCGGCTACTGTAAAATGAATCGAACTGTAGGGGTTCTTATAGGAATGGTTTAGACAAGAGGGATAACCTGTGTAAGCGGAGAGAAAGCCCAGAGACACAGTTATGGAGATTCAGGTTAAAAGCGTAAAGCAATTTAGGGAGGTATGACATACGGATAGACGTTATCCTGCCGAACCACGACAGGGGTATGTGGGACCAGGAGGTTAGCAAGTCTGTTAACTTCTTAAAAAGAGCTGGGAAGTTGGCCTGATACAACCCCTCATAATGCTGGGCTAAACGTATGCCAAGATAGGGTAAGGAGGTAAGCCATTGAAAAGGAAAAGTAGCTTTCAGATTTGACAAGAGTGGGTGGGCCAAATTGATCGACAAGGCTTTGGACTTAGAGGTATTGACACAGAGACCCGAAAGAGAGGCGAATGTGTCCAATAGGGAGAACAGATTTGGTAAGGATATTCTTGGGGATGTCAAGCTAAGTAAAATGTCATCGGCGAACATTGTCACTTTGTGAGAGACACCTGCGACATCAATGCCCCCTATGTCCGGATGTGATCTGACCGCTTCCGCCAATGGCTCTAGTGCCAATACAAATAAGAGTGGCGAAAGTGGGCAACCTTGACGGGTGCCCCTCTCTATTCGAAACCTATGGGATTCAAATCCTCAATATTTTATTATGGCCTGGGGTGAGTCATATAGAACTGATAACCACCTCAGGAAAGAGGCTCCAAATCCGTAATGTTGAAGAACCTCCAAAAGATAAGGCCACGATAAAGTATCAAAGGCCTTATTCACATCTAGAGACAGGAGCATCGATTCCAGAGAGCGCTTATGAGCTATATGTTGTAATTGCAAGATCTGTCTGATAGCATCACCTGCCTGCCTCTGTGGGACAAAACCTACCTGGTCCTTTTTGACCAAGCGGGGGAGAAAAGAGTTCAAACAATTGGCCAGGACCTTGGTCAAAATTTTCATATCTATATTAATTAACGAGATGGGCCTAAAATTGGCCCATGAAGAGTGATCACGATCCGGCTTAGGGAGCATCACAATATTCGCCATTAGGAGGTCTGGGGTGAATGACTGGCCTTTATGGACCGAATTGTACATTGCTGTTAAATGGGGGGCAACGGTCTCAGCAAATTTCCTGTAAAATAGGGCTGTAAAGCCGTCTGGACCAGGCCTTTTGCTCACATTCAGATCCTTGATACAGCGAAGAACTTCCGACTCCTGAATATCCCTATCCATAAGAGTAACGTGGGCGTCTGACAGTGTGGGAAGCGTGAGGCCATTAAGAAAGTCTTTTACGCTGTTACGTGGCGCTGGGGTCGGGGCAGTGTACAATTTCGCCAAGCGATAGCTAAATTCCTCCAAAACTTTTACCAGGTTACCTGTGAGCACATTATGACGGGTGCGTAGCGTAATAGGAGAAAATTTTGGGGTAAATGTGTGCAATCTATTGGCCAACATCCGATTCGGCTTATTAGCTTTAAAGTACCATCTTTGACGGGACCAGCGCAAGACTTTCTCGGCCCTGTCCGTGAGACAGAGATCTAACTCTGAGCGAGCCTGGTCCAACAGCCTACGATGAGCAAGTGTAGGGGATTGCTTAAATGTAGCAGCAGTTTGTTCTAGATGGGCTTCCAACTCTTTTAGGCGTCTGGTCCGCTCTTTCTTGCGTTTAGAGGCTAGCTGTATAATGCGACCCCTAAGGACCGCGTTATAAGCTGCCCATAAGGTCACAGGAGATGAGACCGAGCCCGTGTTTTCTCTAAAGTAATCCACCGTGGCCTTCAAAAGGTCCGCTTGGATCTCCTTAAAGGACAAAAGTGAGTCATTCAACACCCAAGAGGAGTGCTGGGGCTTGTCCACGATAGAGCGACAAACAACCAATACAGGGTCGTGGTCGGACCATGGGACTGCAAGGATAGAGGAAGACATTACGAGTGGAAGGTGCTTTCGTAGCATAAACATATGGTCTATACGGGAGTGAGAATGGTGAGGGTGAGAATAGTGTGTGTAGTCCTTGCCTAAGGGATGCAGTTCCCTCCAGAGATCAATTAAATCATAATGTAGTAAGGAACGTGTGAACCTTTTAGCATCAGAAGAGGGGGGTCCCCGTTCCGGCGGGTATCTGTCCAAGGAGGGGCTCAAGGTCACATTTGAGTCCCCCGCCAGAAGAAGGACACCCCTCAGGTGGGTCGCCAAGAGGTCGCAGATGTGGGTCAAAAAAGGTCCTGGTGACTGATTGGGGGCGTAATATGTCATTATAGTGATTTCCGAGTCCTGTAATGTACCCTGCAATAGCAGGTACCTACCGTCCGGATCAGCTATTTGTTTGGTACAACAAAATGGACTAGTTTTGCGGAAAGCAATGAGGACCCCCTTTTGTTTAGTCGGGCCTACGGCCTGAAAAACTTGAGGGTACTGTGCGTCAAAATATTTAGGGCTAGAGGACGTTGAGAAATGAGTTTCCTGCAAGCACGCTATATCTATTTGCTGTCTTCTAAGGTACTTAAAGATTTTAGTTCTTTTCTGAGGGGAGTTCATGCCTTGAACATTTAAGGACAACCAGTTAAGTGACATCACGAAAGTAGAGAAGTGCGATAAAGCGGGCCTCCAGGCCCGCGCCCCCTGGACTCAAGAAAAAGAGAGAAAGGGGAAGAGAAAAGAGAGAAAGTAGAGAAGAGAAGAAAAAAGGAATCACATGTAAAATAGTAAATAAACCGAAATGTAAATGGAACAGTAATGATCCAAACATCAAATGTGAAACCATTTGTGGGTGGGAAATCCCACCAGAGGGTTGGAAGTTGGTCAAGACCGAAGTCGTGGCCAGGTTCCAACAATGTAGGGTGCAGTGGCCCAACGGGACTACTCGGCAACTTTAAGCAAAAAATGGTAATAAACTGCATAACATACTATAAGCACATAACACCAAATAAGTTTAACCTTGTTAAGGACACAGGCTGGTTATATTCGGGTAGCCACACCGTCAGAGCGGCGCAGCGTCGCCGTCCAGGGGGAGCCCCCCCCAGGGCCCCCGCAAAAAAGGGGAGGACCCAGGGCTGGAGGGCCACCCCCGGCGACGACCCCGCGTGAGGTATATGCCGCTAAAAGGAGAGGCCAAAAAAACACTCATACAAAAAGGAAAAAAAATATGAGAAAAACGCACCAACATGTTCAAACCTAAGTGCATAGTGAAATAACATGAACATTAACTAAGACAGTTAGACCAACAAAATATTCTAGGGTCCTAGCCTTATAGGGTCTAGAAGTCGGCCCAGGGCGAGAAACCCCCCCTCCCCAGCACAACATAAGGATACCAGTTCCTCCTCACCTCCATCCAACGTCCCCACTCCCAAGGGAGGCTACTACCAGTCTACCTAATATGCTCCCCCCGTTGAGAAAGTGGTCCCAAGGGGATAGCATCATGTCACAATCATTAAGTGTCAGTTCCAGGCGCCGCCATCTCTCTCATGGGGCAGCGCCAGGAGTAAAGTACCCTCGAGAACGAATGGGGGGAGAGAAAAAAAAAAAAAATATATATATATATATATAATTGGAGGGGAGTGAGGAGCACAGAACAAAAATAGGTGCGGGGGGGTATGTTGGTCCTTACCCTGGTGACCGTCAAAGGAGGTCTCAATGGGCAATCCAACCTCCAGAGATTGGTCAGTCATATGGACTGCAACCGCAGTCTGCAGGCTGCAATTTGCAAATGGCAGTTGGCCGCATGTAACATGGTCAAAACATAGGCCCCCAAATCAAAAAAAAAAAAAGGTAACAGAACCCTTAGTGGTTACCAGGGGGATGTGGACCCAGTGTCAGCCATTATCAACATCCTGAAAGCGTTGAGCCTGAAGGGTGCGGAGGGCTTGAGAGCTTGATTGAGATAGTTGAGAGGAGCCACGGAATGTCTGCGATGGCCGTCGGCGGGTGGATGAAGGTGTCGCATTTTGTTGAGAGGGGGGGAGGTCAAACTGAAGATCCTGAAAGTGTTTCTTCATATCCTTCAAAGAGAAGGCTTGAAACTGGCGGCCTTGGTAGGAAAACGATAGTTTGAAAGGGAACCCCCACCGATATCGGCTGTGTGGCATTTCATTCAAAGTCACAATATAGGCAAATAGGCAAAACTCTGCATTTGTACATATAATAAACATATCAAGGACCAATACATAAACAAAAATATAAACATGCTGTTTCGGCACACATGCAAAACATTCTCAATGGTGCATTTATCTAAAGGATGATAAGCAATAGTGCTTGCAATGAAAAACAAAGTCTCCAATGGGTCTCCACTCTTCATATCCATTCTCCCCTTATTACAGGGGCGTAGATAAGGGGGGGAGGGTTGGGGTGTTCAAACCCCCCCCCCAGAGCATCCTGCCAAAAATAAAAAGTGTCTCTGCCCTGTCTCCGCAAACAGCGGAGCACAGCAGTCAGTATTGCGGGTGAAGTGGATGCAGCAGGTCGGGTGTAAGGCACACTGCCACAGGCACTTATGTCACGCTGTTACGACCAGTCTGTGCTGGGTTCCCGGAGGACAGATCATAGACACAGAGGTAGCGGGCAGCGTCTGTAGTCCCGCCCACCGTGCCAGACTGTCTCTACACTCTGTACTTCCCACCTTGAACATTTTGGAGGAGAATGGAGCAGAGAATGCGCAAGGTAACATTAATGCTGCTAAGGAGCTGAGCCTCCCTCTTTCCTTTTCGGCTTGCTTTCTGCCTGAGATACAGTCATCACAGACCACTTACCATCACTACTGTGCTGCCATTGAAGTAAGGGAGTCTGTGGCAACTGGAAAAATTATTCACTAATCACTGGATTTGTGGGTTACCATTTTCCACTGCTTGGTTGGTACTGACAGTCCAGCCTGGCTCTGTCAGCTGTGTTGTGGTGCTGACTGCAGAGCCAAAGGGCTGATGGGGTTAGCAGGCACAACAATATTGCTGCCAGAGCCAAGCTGGACTGTTTTCTGCCCTCAGTGCCCTGGACCTTTTTTAATTGTGTTGAAAAGGCAATTATAAGCCCCGGTTCACGCTAGGATGTGGTGCAGTAAACCTGCAATGCATCTCCCGCACAAGGCTGTCTTTAAAGCAGCTCAAAAGGGGCCTGCCCTGGGCCCAGCACAAAGCAGCTGCCCGTAAAAAAGATGGTGGCCAAATACTACTGGGGTGGAGTTGAACTGCAGCTGTGCGGCTTGGTTCCCGGCTTGGTGCTCCGTCATCTCTTCCAATTCCCAACCAACCACTGCCTGACCTGCCGTCATGTGACCTCCACACCCCCCTAGCAGCCAATCACTCCACCCCCTAACAACCAGACTCGTGATCGGTGGGGAGGAGAGTTAGGGACAGCTTCTCCCTCCTCTGTACAGTCCATGCTGAAAGTCTGGGACCTGTCCTCATTGTTGGTGTTACACAGCAAGTAAATGACATGTGTGGTGTGTGGGGACACTGACTGCACCTGTTATGGTGATCAGGAAGGACCATTGTGAGTGTTCAGCAGACAATGTACAGGAATAGGAGATAAGACAATACATGGATGGTCTCTGACCATCTCCTGTAATACGCCTGCAGTCTCTGACCATTTCTTGTATGCCTGCAGTCTCTGACCATCTCCTGTAGTATGTTTGCAGTCTCTGCTCATCTCTTGTAGTATGCCTGCAGACTCTGACCATCTCTTATAGTACGTTTGCAGTCTCTGACCACCTCCTGTAGTACGTTTGCAGTCTCTGACCATCTCCTGTAGTACACCTACAGTCTCTAACCCTCTCCTGTACTATGTTGCAGTCTCTGACCATCTCATGTACTATGTCTGCAGTCTCTGACCATCTCCTGTAATATGTCTGCAGTCTCTGACCATCTCCTGTAGTACTTCTGCAGTTTCTGACCATCTCCTGTAGTACGCCTGCAGTCTCTGACCACCTCTTGTATGCCTGCAGTCTCTGACCATCTCCTGTAGTACGCCTGCAGTCTCTGACCATCTCTTGTATGTCTGCAGTCTCTGACCATCTGCTGCACAACTGCAGTCTCTGACCATCTCCTGTAGTACGTCTACAGTCTCTGACCATCTCCTGTACTATGTCTGCAGTCCCTGACCATCTGCTGTAGTACGTCTGTAGTCTCTGATCATCTCTAGTACGTCTGCAGTCTCTTACCATCTCTTGTATGCCTGCAGTCTCTGACCAACTCACGTAGTATGTCTGGCAGTAAATCATATGCACAACCCTTTGGTGTGTCAGAGGCTGCAGCTTAGGACCTGAAAACCTCATAAGTTGACCATCACTGGGATGCAGTCTCAAACCAAGCTATACATCCACACAATAAATGGAGTGTATGAGATTTAGAACAAGTTGTAATGGTTTAAAGTAGACCTTTCACCATGAAGGCCTCTTTCACACACACTGCCATCCCTACTTTCATAGCTGTGTGTGCTCTGCTCATTGCTAATAACACGTTTTAGGAGTTTCCTGTCTATTAGTAAGTCCCCCACCTCCCCAGTCCATGGTGTGCAGGCAGTGAGGAGATGATGTGCTGTAACCTCTAGCAATCAATCAGTGAGCATTAATGATGTGCTGTAACCTCCAGCAACCAGTCAGCGAGTGGTAATGATCTGCTGTAACCTCCAGCAACCAATCGGTGAGCAGTCATAAAGTGAATGAGGGGGTGAAGAAAATGTTTGCCCAGGGTTCAATCAATATTAAAGGTGGCCCTGCTCCTGCACCACCTTCAAATTGCACTGCCCTTGCAATCTATAGCTGGTATCAGTGAAATCTTAACGACAACCCAAATGCAGTGTGTTTGCCTGCCCCAGATCCAATGATACAAAATGACCATGTGATCTGGTTTCAATGTGTTCCTAAAATTGCTGCATGCACGGTTTTGGTGTAATGCAGTGCAATCTAAGCCCACTCAAAATGAAGGGGCTCAAATCACACTGCACTGGACCGCATGTGAATTGCATAGAAATGTGATGCAGTTCCTGTGTGACTCATAGCGTGTACCAAGTGTAGTTCACACCTATGCATGTGGTGTGACCTGCGCTTGCATGGAAATAGGCTGCTGTCCCTGCGAGAAATGCAGGGAAAAGGTCCTTGCATCTTTTCTAAAAACACAGCCGCAGGGAGACCAAATTTTAAATTAAAAACTGCATTTTAAATTAAAATAAAGAACATGTTATATTCACCAGCTGTGTGCAATGGCTTTGCATAGAGTGGCCCTGATCCTCCTCTTTTCTATGTGCCACAATAGAAATCTTGCTACAGGGGCACACAGTACATGCTCCCTCCTGTGCTGCATGGGTCTATGTAGCTCACACAGCGCTGCTTGGTTGTTCTCACCTCGACATCCCCCCCACCCGCTTCACCACTTGATACCTGCCACTGAACCCTCCCAGGGCAAAACATTATTTACGGCCCTGCCTTATTAGTTTTACAAAGAAAGTAAGACTAATAGTGTAACTCCATTAACACCCTCATTTTATTAAGTCTCAAGTAAAATGCCACTCACAAGCAAAAAGTTAAAAACAGCTCATCAATTTGCACACAGAAGTGCCTGTAAACCCATCAATTTGCCGCTTGCACGGCGTCTCACCCGGTCCTCTCACTTGCTCTATGTCATTTCCAGCGGGGGTCTGTCTTCACTCCTAGCGGGGGTCTGTAGTCACTTCCGTTCTTCCGATCTGACTAACGCGTTTCATCTACCGACTTTTTCAAAGGGTTGGCCACACCCTACTAAAATGCCCTTCTCCCCAGAGCACTTAACCCCATGAGCGGCAGCATCATAATGGTACCACCATAGCCGGAACATGCCTCATCTTGTGGACACTTACAAAACTGCATCTGAATACAAGCAGCAAGCGAGATCATAAAAGCCATCACGGAAGATATAAACACTGAATCACATGGGGCACTGAAATAACAATTCAGTGTAGTAAAGTGACATCATTTTTAATTATAACTAATGCAATGTACCTAAAAATCAAACAGTACTTAAAATAACAAATAATTTTAAAATTTAAAATGTTTTAAAACAGCCCCTAATTTACATAAAACAAATAAAATAAAATAAAAACACACATAAAATACATAATAATTAAATTGTTCACTTACAGTATATATTAAAAATCATGTATACAACAATTATTGTCAACCTCTAAATTAAAGTTGTTCTAAAGCCTCAAGTTTTTTTTACCTTAATGCAGTCTATGCATTAAGGTAAATAACTTTCTCTGCTGCAGGATCCCCCCATCCCCCCTTATTCTTACCTGAGCCTTATCCAGCGACGTGCACAAGAGCAGTGACTCTTGCCAATGTCTCCCTCCTCATTGGGCAGATTTATAGCAGCAGGAGTAATTGGCTCCCGCTCCTGTAAATCAACTGCAGTGACAAGGTAGCGGGGGGAGGGGCTGAGTTCCGCTGTCTGTGTCAATGGACGCAGCAGCGGGGCTCTAGAGGAAGCACGCACAAATGTCCACATGGGAAGCGGCTTCCTTGGGAGCATTGGACAGATAGAAAAGCCAGGAGTGCGGGCAGGGGACCCGAGAAGAGGAGGTTGGGGCCACACACAACAGGTAGGTATAGAGATATTTGTTTTGTTTTTTTCCTTTACAATTGCTTTAAGGCCTGCAAAATCCCCGGAAGGATTTCCAGCTTTTGGACCGGAGCCCTTTTTGCGATTCGGCACTACGTCGCTTTAACTGAAAATTGCGCGGTCGTGCGACGTTGTACCCAAACTAAATTTGCGTCCTTTTTTTCCCACAAACAGATCTTTCTTTTGGTTGTATTTGATCACTGCTGCGTCATTTCTGATCGCCGCTATAAACAAAAGAAGAGCGACAATTTTGCAAAAAAACCCACATTTTTTTTCATCGGTTTTGGCCAATTTATATTCTTCCTCATATTTGTGATAAAAAAAAAATCGCAATTGGCATTTATTGATTGGTTTGCGCAAAAATGGTCGCGTTTACGGATGATGAGAATTCATTTTTGGGGTTTTTATGTTTTTTTTTATTTTTTACTAGTAATGGCGGCGATCTGTGATTTTTAGCGGTACTGCGATATTTCAGCGGACATGTCGGAACATTTTGACACTTTTTTGGGACCATTGGCATTTATACAGCGATCAGTGCTATAAAAATGCACTGATTACTGTGTAAATGCCATTGGCAGTGAAGGGGTTAACCTGCAGGAGGCGCTCTAAGGGTTAACTGTGTTCCCTGGGCATGTTCTTACTGTGTGGGGACTGTCCTAGCTGGGGAAGGGAAGTGGTCACAGCCTCCATGTAGAGGAAGGCTGTGATCACAGCCCTTCCCCCCTCACAGAACGGAGGTCCGTGTTTACTTACACGGACCTCCGTTCTTTCACTCCGGGGGGAGCATCGCGGGTGGCCGGCGGAGATCGACTCCGCCGCACCCGCTCCCTGGCCCTCCCAGAACAAAGTGAGCGTGCGGGGGCGCCTCCGGCGGCGCACGCGCGCTCACTAGGCTGGATCCCGCAGCCGCCGTCATATGACGGCGATTTGCGCAATAGAGCCACTCTGTCGCCGTCAATTGCCGACCAGCGGTCGGCAAGCGGTTAAAAGAGAAGTTTGAGTTTTTTATTTTCAGGAATCATACTAACCTAGGTGGATACAGCATTGGTCCAATGCTGCATCTGTTCCCTGCTGGCTCCAAGACTGAGAACTGAATGATTAAACACCACTGATCGCTCAGTTCTCAGTGCTCCGTAAACTGAGAGCTTTCAGCAGCACTGGCTCTATGACGTCAGCTGACAGCAGCTTCAGCCCCATGTTGACTGAAAACGGGTCACAGGAGTGCAGAAAACACTGCACTCTTGTGATCCACACAAGCTTTGGTTGTACTTCTCCTTTAACTGATATATCCATTTGCTTTCCCTTGGAGAGATCCCCTGCAATACTGCACCCCCTCCAGGTGGGAAACACCCTAAGTATCTTCTGTGAACTGCAAAGCAATGCTGCTTTATGTAATGGAGATGAGAAGGTATTTATAGTCCAAATCAGTTGAGCAGTCTATATTACTGACTTCCCTGACTTGGAGTTCAGGTCCACTTTAACTAGAAAAGAACCATATTTAGAGAAACACCTGCAGGGGGCACTGCAGGTGAACTCTGAAGTTGTAATTGGCACTTTTCTGAAAGGCAGGCAGTGCAGGTGTTATTAACAGCAGGTACTATGTGCAAAGACATAAATAATTTTCATGATGGAACTGCTCATAAAAACTATAAAAACAATTCAAACTGTATAAAGTACATATGAACCAACATAAAAGTCATATTGTTAATGCAATAATAAATATTTATTTACCGGAATCTTCCCTCACTCCTGGAGTGTGAGATATAATGATTATATTTTAGCGTGTAAAGCATTCTGTCAATTGATGTAATGACACGTGAATTTAATGTGTTTATACAGGGGCTGTTTGTTTCATTAGGAGAACAGATACTTTTAGTGGAGTAACACATTTTCATGTTTGCAGTGATTTATTTGAGCAATCTACAGGGTTCATGTATTTGCACTGCATCATTAATTACTATGATTTTTTTATGCCTGCCATTTCAATATACAATCAATATTGGCTTGTAAATATAAGATTGTATATTGCTAGTTATATTGAACACATACATATGTGACTGAAATAAATGGTTCTATAAAAAATATATTCCAGCTGTTTAAATGTTTTTATTTAGGATGATGGTTTATTATTTTTTTACTTTTGTTTCTTTTTTTTGTGTAAGTTAGAAATACCAAACCAATAATATCAAGCAAATAAGGCCAATATCATTTTAGCTTTTGATATTGGTATACCTTTTTCATTAAAAAAAAAAAAAACTAAAAAAAAAAACTGTCATTAACTATCCAAAGTATATATATATATATATATATACAAAAACATTTCTTTCACTCATGGTTAGTGTATGGCTGAAGCCATTTATTATCAATCAACTGTGTTTACTCTTTTTAAATCATAATGACAACAGAAACTACCCAAATATCCCTGATCAAAGGTTTACATACCCTTGTGATTTTGGCCTGATAACATGCACACAAGTTGACACAAAGGGGTTTGAATGGCTATTAAAGGTAACCATCCTCACATGTGATCTATTTGTTTGTAATTCGTGTGTGTGTGTGTGTGTGTGTGTGTGTGTGTGTGTGTGTGTGTATAGAAGGTCAATGAGGTTCTGGACTACAGACAGACCCTTGCATCTTTCATATAGTGCTGCACTGATGTTTCTGGATTCTGAGTCATGGGGAAAGCAAGAAAACTATCAAAGGATCTGCGGGAAAAGGAATTTGAACTGTATAAAACAGGAAAGGGATATAAAAAGGTATCCAAGGAATTGAGAATGTCAATCAGCAGTGTTCAAACTCTAATCAAGAAGTGGAAAATGAGGGGTTCTGTTGAAACCAAACCACGATCAGGTAGACCAACTAAAATTTCAGCCACAACTGCCAGGAAAATTGTTTGGGATTCAAAGAAAAACCCACAAATAACTTCAGGACTCTCTGAAAACATGTGGTGTGGCTGTCTCAAGCTGCACAATAAGGAGGCACTTGAAGAAAGATGGGCTGCATGGTCGAGTCGCCAGAAAGAAAGCCATTACTACACAAATGCCACAAAGTATACGCCAAACAGCACAGAGACAAGCCTCAAGCCTTCTGGAAGAAAGTCATTTGGAGTGATGAGACAAAAATTGAGCTTTTTGGCCACAACCATAAACTCTACATTTGGAGAGGAGTCATCAATGCCTGTGAAACGCGGAGGTGGATTGCTTATGTTTTGGGGACATGTAACAAAAGCACAGGAATTTGGTTAAAATTGATGGCAAGATGAATTCAGTATGTTATCAAAAAATACTGGAGGAACATTTGCATTCATCAGCCAGGAAGCTGTGCATGGGATGTACTTGGACATTCCAACATGACAATGATCCAAAACACAAGGCCAAGTCGACCTGTCATTGGATATAGCAGAATAAAGTGAATGTTCTGGAGTGGCCATCTCAGTCTCCTGACCTCAATATCATTGAGCCACTCTGGGGAGATCTCAAACGTGCAGTTCATGCAAGACAGCCCAAGAATTTCCAGGGACTGGAGGCTTTTTGCCAAGAGGAATGGGCAGCTTTACCATCTGAGAAGATAAAGAGCCTCATCCACAAATACCACAAAAGACTTCAAGCTGTCATTGATGTTAAAGGAGGCAATACATGGTATTAAAAACTGGGGTTTGTAAACTTTTGATCAGGGCTATTTGGTTCGTTTCTGTTATCATTATGATTTAAAAAAGAGTAAACACAGTTGAATAATAATAAATGGCTTCAGCCAAACACTAACCATGAGTGAAAGAAATATTTTTGTGTTATTATTCATATTCTCTGAAAAATGGCCAAGAAATCATGAATTCTGCCAGGTTATGTAAACTTATGAGCACAACTGTATATATATATATATATATATATTGATTTGTTTTTTTATTTAAAATTCTTTAAGTTTTCCCCCAACTTCCTGCCCTGATGTCCACACAGGATGTAAACAAAATATTCTAATTCTTCCTACTACTGAACTACAAAAAATGGTTATTTTTGTTTTATTGCTGATTATCTTATTAGATGATTGGACGTTCTGTCCCAATGACTACACAAGAAGTGAAGGGAAATTGATGCACTGGAAACAGGAAAGTTTTAATCATTTATTACCCTATCCAAAACAAAAAAATGTCGACGAAGACCCAGTTTAACCTCTTATGGACCGCCCCACGCAGATATACTGCGGCAGGGTGGCCCTCCTGTGGGAAATCACGTACCTGGGTCTGAGGCGCGTGCGCACACCGCCGGTGACCCCCGCTCCTGCTGGGATTGGATGCTGCAGGGGCCAATCAGCGGGTCCGGCAAATCCGATGCTCACCAGCACCCAGCAATTGTTCTGAGGAGAGACAGAATGGTGATCTGCCTATGTAAACAAGGAAGACTGCTGGTCTGTGAGAGGTGAAGATGGAGATCTTGTGTTTTTGCTAAGTCCCGATGTTAACCCCTTCCCTGCCAATGTCATTTATACGGTTACAGTGCATTTTTTTAGCACTGATCACTGTATTGGTGTCACCGGTCCCCAAAAAGTGTCACTTAGGGGTTGATTTACTAAAGCTGGAGAGTGCAAAAACTGGTGCAGCTGTGCATGCAAGCCAATCAGCTTCTAACCTCAGCTTGTTCAATCAAGCTTTGACAATAAAACCTTGAAGCTGATTGGTTTCTGTGTGGAGCTGCACCAAATTTTGCACTTTCAAGCTTTAGTAAATCAACCCCTTAGTGTCCGATTTGTCCGCCGCAATGTCACAGTCCCACTAAAAATCACTGATTGCCGCCATTACTAGTAAAACAAATAACATAAATAAAAAATCCATAAATCTATACCATAGTTTGTAGACGCTATAACTTTTGCGCAAGCCAGTCAATATACACTTGGGATTTTATGTAGCAGAATACATATTGGCCTAAATTGATGAAGAAATTAGATTTTTTTAAATTTTTTTATTGGATATGTTTTATAGCAGAAAGTAAAAAATATTGTTTTTTTTTTTTTTTTCAAAATTGTCTGTCTTTTTTTGTTTATAGCACAAAAAATAAAAACTGCAGCGGTGATCAAATAAAACCAAAAGAAAGCTTAAAAGAAAGAAGTATAAAAACCCAAAAACAAAAATGTGTTATATTGTACCATACCAATCTTTAAATGTAGTGATTGTATTTGTTTTCTTTTTTGTAGGCTTTTTTCCTTTTATTTTCACCTGAGGATCCTGGCAATAACACACTTCCTGTCTAAGGGTCACTCCACTTCAATGAAGAGGCAAAAGAGGCACCTTTGAACAGCTTTAAAACCCCACGGGTCCGCCCTGCAGACTCTCTGCTGATCCCCGCTGAGCAGGCGGATGACCGGTCTGTCTCCACTCACCGTGCAGAGATGGACCTGTCTGAGTCCTGCTCTCCTCTATGGGGAAATCGGATGAAAATGGGCCACCTGTTCCATTTTCATCTTATCGTCCAGACAGATAGAAAATAGGACCACCATCTGTCTGGATTTTGTGGACAGGATTGGATCAGATAGCAGCGGATGTCATCGGACATATAACCACTGACATCAGCCGCTCCATAGAGGTGAATGAAGTATCAGACCAGGTCCGCCTGAAAAACTGACAGGCGGACCTGATCAGAAAGCCCATGTGAAAGGGGCCTAATCCCACTTTAAAAACTCTTAGTTCAGCAGTTTAGCCCCTGTAAACATCTGTAACAGCTGGGAGAGCATCCTACCAGTAGTTCCAGGAATTAAAATATTTACCACCCATGGAAGGCTCCCAGGTCTCTAATTCTGAGAAAATATCCCATATCATACTTGTTTTGCATGATAATTTGAACTGTAATAAGGTGTTAATGTATTGTGGTTTGAACTTATGAATACTTTTTAAGCTGTGGTTTTAAATCTTTAGTATACCATCTTTGTTTTACAAAGACTTTTAATACAGGGGTTCTTAAAGATGAACTCTAGGTTAGACTAAAGGACTAATGAGTCATTCACATTAGAAAACTTAAGCGTACACCCGTGTAAGGGCCATGTTTAGGTGTAGATGTGTGTCCCCGAATGCAGACAGTGTGAGTTCAGGGACAGGCACCACGCCCACATGGATGTCAAATTGGAAGCGGCTGCTGTGTCTGTGCAACTATTGCGTCCCAATTAACATAAAAAAGACTGCCTGCATGTGGATGCACAGGAACACATTTGCATTCCATATGGGCAAACACGGTCCTCACATGGATGTACACTTAAGTATGCCTGTGTGAACAAGGCCTAAATGCTTGTTTTGTCTAGGAGGATTGGGATAGGCAGTAATGATTATCTTTTTTGTTTCAATAATTTTTATTCATCTTAAAAAGTAGGTAACATGCTATTGCTCCACCCACACAGGGGCTAGCATTGTCAGTGGTGACAAAAGTTAGCTAACAAAGATAGGTAAACTGTAGCAGCATGAAACAAGAACTAATGTAACAACAGGAGATAGGCCTTTTCATAATGCCATGAGGGCGAAGGGATCCTGGGGAGATTCTCTACAACATCGGGGTGTCCGCTAGGCCCACCAATATCCACACAATAGTGCAATATATAGCTTATACAGATCTGAGGCTGGATTCTCACCAGTCCGGTGCGAATTCCAGCCTGTCTGCTGCCGAGAATGGGTGGAGCCGCCTTTCGGTGGCTCTTGTCCGTTCGCCGAGCTCAGCAGCTGCAGGGGGAGGGAGGGGCCGCGAGCAGGGGAAAATATCCCCGCTCAGTGCAGAGTGCATCTCCATGTTAGATGCGCTCCCATTGAACACAACGGGCTGGGAATTCGCACCGCATTGCACAGAAAACGCACACGTTTTCTGTGCAATGCGGAGTGCGCATGCACCTCACATATGTGAACCGGACACCTTGAAAACAATGTGTTTTCAAGTGTCCTGCGAATTGGATCCGCATCCAATTCGCATAGGTGGGAACCCAGCCTAAGAAGAAGAGATAGAGCAAAAACCAGGGGGAAGGTTGGTAGAAAATGGTGCTAAGGGAAAAGCGAAGGCGCACCTAATGAGTGGGGAGCCAGGGAGAGAATGAGGAAAGCTAGAGAGGAAGAAGGGCCCAGTTTAGAGTCCTAGAGAGGGGGGAGAAGTAAGAGCCTGGGAACATCGAAACCGTCCGTCATAGGCGATCCCACCAGGTTGGGGGGAGAGTAGGAAAAGCATGAGACCACATTGGTTCCCAAACTGTCAGAAACTTAGCATGAGTGTCAAATGCTTATCTTTTTTTAGCTCTTTCAGCGGCTAGCCCTCTCCTCTGTCTTCTGATGCCTCAGGGATATGCCAGCACCTTTGCATCCTCAGGTAGAATACAGGTCCTGTATTGTACAGATGACATTGGAAAGCTGTGACCAGTTTGGCAACCAAGAGGTTGGGCTTCAGAGGAACTGTTCTTATGGAGAGAAGGAAGCCTGTGAGAGCGAGAAATAATGTAAGTAGTTTACCTTATGCCTATCAGACTAGACAAAATAAGCATGTAACCCTTGCATTGTAGGGGCCACTGCAAGGGTCATTTTATTTTGCTACCCTAAGTTGAGTTTTTATAATTACAAATCCCCAGTGGCTTTCCCAAATTGATCCCATACCCCCTTCACTAGGCTTTATAAATCACCAGTCCATAAATGTAGGTACCAGTATAACTTCAAAAGATGTCAATAGTTTGGTTTTGCTGCACATAACAAGGAGCAGCAGAGCTGAAAGGAAGTCATAAAGATTTTGTCATATTTATTTATATTAAAAAACACAAATCACGAAAACCCAAGCCAGCTATAACTATATGAGATTTTTGCTGTTATTTACATACAATCAAAACATGGAATCAAAGTACAGTTGCTGACATTGTTCCTTGCACACATCAAGTCAATTTCTCTACTTTGATTTCAGGTTTAGTAATGTTGAGAATCCTGTTCTGTCCTACTGACACATACAGGATACAGTAGTTAGTAATCAGTTAGCAGGAGGAACCAGTGGAATCTGCAAGGGATTTGTTGGCTTCCCTGCAGACTTCACATGGTTTCTCTGGATTTTTATTGGCATTTGGTGATGGGGGTATGCCTTTAATTTAAAAAATAATGAATAGAGACAGGATAGATTAAAATACAAAGTATGTCATTGGTAATTGTTACTTCCTATCTTTATTGCTGTTTCTAATTCTAGAGATAGTATTGCGAATCTTTCATAGCTTTGAAATATGATTGGGGAAATTAAGTGACATGGCAATGAAAAGAAAAACAACAAGCAATGTCTAGATCTCATCTTTATACCAAATTTGCAGGTTTGCCCTTCTACCTCCAGCTGTGTCAGGCCACAGCGAGAACTACAGACTAGTCTTGAACTTGTCACTTAGGCACACCACTTGGCTAACACACTGTCCATATAGGATGCCTCTCTACAAGGCTTTTAAGTATTTAATTGGCAGAGGAACAGTGGTGGGTCATGATAAAGCTCTAATTTCAGAAATGGGTTTTATAACAAAAAAGTTGGCAGTGCCTCCACCAAGGACAGGGTATCTGCAAACAGAGTGGACGTCCTTCCTTGGTAATTAACTAGTAATATAATGAAAGTAGTTGAAAGCAGAGGAACTACTGTAGACAGCATGTAATATTTACTATAATTATATATATGTATGCCAGCATGGAAATAACACAAGCTTTATTTAATAAAAGATTATTAATAGTGCATACATCCAATGTTCAAACAGGTAACATCAGCAAAGGGCCTAACAGGAGTCCTGGTGGAATTGTGCACATATAATAGGGATACCTCCAGATGAATGTTGCAGCAAAGTCCAGTTACAGAGGCCCCTGAGGACGATTGCGATGCAGCATTTGGTGTCAGAGACCTGCAAGAGGAGTGGTGATGGGGAGATCCTCCAGTTGTTGTCTAACCAGCCTGGAAAGTAGCTTCTAACCAGCAGAAAATGTGGCGTGGCACTGGAACTCAGAATCATTCTACTCTGCATCTTAGTCCCTAGTAAAGGGATATGAAATTAGTGGACCTCCAGATGTTGCAGAACTACAAGTCCCATGAGGCATAGCAAGACTCTGACAGCCAGAAGCAAGACATGACACCCAGAGGCAGAGGCATGATGGGACTTGTAGTTTTGCAACAGCTGGAGGTCCGCTAATTACTTATGCCTGCCCTAGTGGTTTCTAATCTGTCATGCTACTGGATTCTTAGCTACCAAAAGTGGCCATTTGATACTTAGCCTGCTCTAGCCTAGGCTGGTTATTGACCCCTGAGCTAAAATGAGCTATACAATCCTAGACCAGAAGAGATAGGGTTAACTAAAATGACATGAGCTGCATATAAACTCTATTGCAATAAACAGGTTCACCTGCTAATAAACTGGATAGTGACCACTACACACATACAGTAGCACAGACCTAACAATCTTGCACTGTGCATGTGAGATAATAACAACAGAACATAAATATGTCTGTCACAAGGATTCAAATACACACTCAAGAAGCTAGAGGCATCTGCAGTTAAACCATTATAACATAGGAATACTGGTCCAGTAGTCTCTGCTTCTGGTCTGGGGTGAAATGTAGTAGCAGCAGCAACAACTCCTGTGTATGTAAAGTCATGTTGCTCAGTTCTGGGTCTATTTCCGAGAAACTACCTATATAAAATCACAGTCATCTTGTCAGGGTTTCTGACTCAGCTAGCAGGGACAGGAAGTACCTGTCTGTAACCAACTAACGTTGTGGTACCTAATAAGCAAAAGCTATTTAGAAATACATACAGTAGAAGTTAGCAGATCCCTACACATGCTTGGATACTACAAGTCATAGGAGCTTCCCCTCATTCACTAAGATCTGAGGAAAATTCCCTTGCAAAGTGCAATTTCCCTTGCAAAGTGAATAGTCTATTTGCCTTTAGTAAATTAACTCCTTTATGTCAATAGCTTAGGCACAGAACCTGGATATCAGATTCCACTTCATTTAATGTGCTAAGAACTGAAGCATAAAATGCTATACAGTTTATCTTCAGCAATTGCTAAGGTGTACACAACTCAATGCAAACACTGATCAGAAGCTTAGTAATCATATGTACAAGAATAATAATAACATAAGAATGAATGAGGTTCCAATACATTAAGGCTATTGGCGATTTATGCATGGATAGCTATGGCACAAGGCATAACTATGATTGTGGCAACCATATTGGCATCTAACATGATCAATTTTAGTCTAAAGTTCCACTTATGTTTCTTGACCAGTCAAGAAGAGGTTAATTTGCATTTTTTCCAGCTTTGTCCCCTGCAATTCAAGGTTCTTTAGTGCGGTCATTCCAAAATGTCACTGTCTCCATCAGCCATGAAAAACATCTCCAAGTGAGATGGCCATTGCTAGCGATCCCCAGCATTAATGTCACATTGCACTTTATTGGAATACAAATGACTGCAAATTTAAACACAGCGAATAACTCACCAATCTCTTCTGTTAGAGGCACAATAAAAAGGACGGCCTTTCTCATTTACAGAATTGTCTACTTTGTGTGTTGTTCCCGAACAATGTGTGCAGTTTATAAAGATTTATTATTCTTGAAAAAAAGGAGGAAAAACTACTAGCATCTCCATCCCCAGTCTATTCACAGTGATTTGCATTTGAATACTCAACTAATTGTTAAAAATTAACAATTAGAAGAACAATATGAAGAAGAAAATGCTGGCATTGGTGACTGGCTCCCGAGACTGTGGGATGCATTCAGGAGTTATTTATGTAATTGAATTGAAAAAGGACAAAAGAAGGCAAATCCGCTTGTTCTGGCAGTCACACAAATGCATTACAAGAAATGACTGTTACTCTGTATTCTTATACCTGATTCTCTGCAAACTTACTCTCCTCTGTTCTTGGCTTTTCTCAATGTGGCCAAATACGGTTTATGACACATATCTGTAATATGTCATTGGATGAAAGTGCAAATAAAATGTCTTCACAGTAGAAGAAGAAGAAGCTATGTATATTAATGAGTACCTACTGTATCACCTTGCATATGTAATAAGGTGTCTGGTAGTGGACAGAGACATTGGAGACAGTCTGCAACTGAATTAAAAGATATCTAAACCCAAGAATAAAAATGTAATATATTGCAGCTTACCAGTCGTGATGTGATGGCTGTATCAGTTTTCTTATTTAGGCTGAGAACATCTTTATCAAGTACAGAAAATACCTGTAGGTCTTGCCAAAATGGATTGTCCTTGTCGCTTCCTGTGAGCTAAACTGTAAGTGTAAATCATTTTGTCTTCACATGTATCTAGACCATATTCTTAGCCAAGCTACAGCTTATTGGTCCATGCATGAAAGTAACTTTCTGACTTTCTGATCAGTAAATATATATGATTTGGTCTTAAAGTGATTGCAAAGTCTTGTTTTTCTTTCTTTAAAAATAACATGTTATGTTATACTTACCTGCTCTGTTGCAGTGGTTTTGCACAGAGCAGCCCAGGTCCTCCTCTTCTCAGGTTCCTCTTCGGTGCTCCTGGCCCCTCCCTGCTGTTGAGTTGCCCCCACAGGAAGCAGCTTGCTATGGGGGCACCTGAGCTGAGTCACAGCTCCCTGTGTCCAGTCAGACATGGAGTCCCGGCCCTGCCCCCTCTCTCACCTGATTGGCTAACTGACTTTGATTGACAGCAGCAGGAGTTAATGGCGCTGCTGCTGTGTCTCAGCTAATCAGGAGGAGAGTCCCAAGCCGACAAGGCCATCGTGGACATCGTTGGATAGAGATGGAGCTTATGCTAGTATTAGGGGGGGCTGCTGCACACAGAAGGTTTTTTTTATCTTAATTCATAGAATAAAGATAAAGAAACCTTCTGACTTTACAACCCCTTTAAGGTTTTGTCCCCAGTTAGCGCACTAGCAGCCAGGCACACAGTCACTCTTCTGGCACATTAAACAGTCTAGGCTTATTTTTTTTTTGATGCTTTATTAAACTTGAACTTGGATAGGTGCAGTGTAACTGTGGGATACTCCTGTAGGTCAAACTTCCTAGCAAAGTCCTTGCAGCAATGAATGGTGAACTGAGCTATACAGGGACACCATAAGGAAGGTTAACTTTTAAGTATAGACTGACACTGATTCCAGAGGGATAGCAACAGCACACAGTCACTGGGAACACCGGTCTGTACTCACAAATGTCCTTGGATATTTGAATGCATCCATCCAATATCAGCCAGATATGTTTCATGTGGGCTCTTCAGACCAGATCTCCAGACAAATCCTTCCATCAGCTCCATCAAAATTCAGTAGATTAGGCCCCCCAGCTTTGCCACAGCTGGGACCTTGATGAGCAAATGACAAAGTACAGCTGGACTGCTTAGGAGGGCAGGGAACTTCTGGACAAGAATAGAGCCACTCCAGGCCTCAGACTATTTATGTTCACTGTAGACAAAGTAAATAGCGCTTACATAAATATAAAAAATTACACCACAATAGTGTTCACAAAAGCAGAAAGTGGATATAGTGCCAATATAGTCCAATATACATAAAAAGTGCACTTGTGCTTGAAAAGTGCTTGAAATCTTCCAAAGTGCCAATGTGCTTCAAACGTGTGGGGTATCACCCCCTATGTGTCCCTACTCACCAGAGGACCGTGACTGCCAGCTTTTCAGTCTAGGGGTCTGGTCAAGCTTAGTGTGGTCGAATGCTCCTTGCTGGCAAGTCTGGGATATGATAATTTTTTGCAATGACCCCCGAATTCCAGTAAGCTCCAATAGCAATCAGATATTGGGATATGGAGAGAAGAGGGAACCACAATAGTGATGTATTGTATGGTAAAAGATTTATTGCGCAATAAAGATTGTACTTACAAAATTGTAGATAAAAATTTGCATTAATGTACACCAAACACGAACACTGCTATTCAGCGTGTGTTCCACAGCAACCGGAAGTGACGACCACGGAACCTCGTACCGGAAATTGCGTCAACGCATTTCACCTTCCTGTAGGGGTCATCAATGGACTGTTGATGGCGCTTTGACTCAGTATTAGTTGTTTTCTTTAAAAAAAATCCTCTCCTGAAAGCATTCGGTAGCCTATGAGGATAGCATTTACTGTATATATAAGTGTAATAAAGCCCAAATATAGCTGCTTTGCTTCCCTGTTGCCCCCTTGCTTGTCTTCACCAGCAAACACACGTGTGCAATCCAAATCTGACACTTCTGGACTCTCCCATGTACAGCATTGAAAAGCAACTGGTGCCTCTGAAGTAGAGGAAGAACTTTACCCTTTGCATGAGTATTATCAGTCTTAGGGATGGAAACTATATACAATATAGCTTAATTTATGTATTAGAAAATATAGAGGGGCACCTGTATAGAAAATGGAGCAAAGCACAGTGGAACAAACATGGAGCTGTGACCTATTGCAACAAAACAAGTAAACTGAACTTGGATCAGTTGCTAAAGTCCACCATTCCGGTTTTGCTCCAGCTTTCTATTTTTTATAGAAGAGCCTTGCAGAGTGTTTATTTACTTTTTTTGTACATCACCCCTATTGCTAAATTCTTTGCCTTTAGGAAACATTTTTGCAGATTTCTGCTTTTACGTCTTGGAAGGCGTTATTGCTGTGCACTTGCATACTCTTTTACCACTAGCAGAATTCACTTGGAAGCAGTCAAGGCTATTGTTGCTATAGAAAAAGTCTAAGACAGATCGTAAAATCCCTGGTGTCGAGGAAACTATATAATGCTTACTAGTTTCAGCAACGACAGCAAAAATTTTGCAAGCCAGATGCTCTGATTTAACCATCTTTAATGGTTTAACTCTTTCTCGCACCATACTAAGCAGGAATATTTTAGAAATTGTTTATTATAAACATGAATGTATCACATTCCATATATAATATGATTATTTGATGTACAATATGTCTCTGCCTTTAGCATCATCAAGAAATTTCACATTAAAAGCTTTGCAATGGCATTAAATATTTTGGTTTTCACAATAATTGAATGAACATGTTTTTGCAGGAAGGTCATAAAGATTTGGCTAGATGGGTCAGATGGCAAAGTGCACATCTTTGCATTTTAGAGGACAGAGCATTATTAAATTGTCATTTTATTCTATCTGAAGTATAATGTGCTTTTGGTTGGCTTTTCCATTATTCATTGCACTTTCATTTGCATGCAAAGAAGTGAAATGTTTTGTTGTGATAACAGCTGTGTTCTGTTGTATTTTATTTTCAGATTCATAAAATGGGACTCAATTAAACACTAACCACATGTAATAGAATATGTATATATATTCTCTTAATATGCAAGATTAGCACTAGCATTACTAATGCAGATTAGACTTTCATATATATATATATATATATATATATATATATATATATATATGTATATACACACACACAGTATCTCACAAAAGTGAGTACACCCCTCACATTTTTGTAAATATTTTATTCTATCTTTTCATGTGACAGCACTGAAGAAATGACACTTTGCTACAATGTAAAGTAGTGAGTGTACAGCTTGTCTAACAGTGTAAATTTGCTGTCCCATCAAAATAGCTCAACACACTGCCATTAATGTCTAAACCATTGGCAACAAAATCGAATTTTCAGTGTTTTCACATGAAAAGATATAATAAAATATTTACAAAAATGTGAGGGATGTACTGACTTTTGTGAGATACTGTATAAATATTTTGGCATTTTTTGGCATTTTTAATGGCATCCCAGTCTTAGTCTGTAGGGATCAATATTGAGTTGGCCCACCCTTTGCAGCTATAACAGCTTCAACTCTTCTGGGAAGGCTGTCCACAAGGTTTAGGAGTGTCTATGGGAATGATTGACCATTCTTCCAGAAGCGCATTTGTGAGGTCAGGCGCTGATGTGGATGAGAATGCCTGGTTTGCAGTCTCCGCTCTAGTTCATCCCAAAGGTGTTGAGTTATTGGGTTGAGGTCAGGACTCTGTGAAGGCCAGTCAAGTTCCTCCACCCCAAACTCACTCATCCATGTCTTTATGGACCTTGCTTTGCGCACTGGTCCAAATCATTTGGTGGAGGGGGGATTATGGTGTGGGGTTTTTTTTCAAGGGTTGGGCTTGGCCCCTTAGTTTCAGTGAAAGGAACTCTTAAGGCGTCAGCATATCAAGACATTTTGGACAATTTTATGTTCCCAACTTTGTGGGAACAATTTGGGGATGGCCCCATCCTGTTCCAACATGACTGCACACTAGTGCACAAAGCAAGGTCCATAAAGACATGGATTAGCAAGTTTAGGGTGGAGGAACACGACTGGCATGCACAGAGTCTTGACCTCAACCCGATAGACCACCTTTGGGATGAATTAGAATGGAGACTGTGAAATCCAGTAAAGATATCACTCCAACTCCTTAAGCAATAATTTATTGGTGCATATAAAAGAGTACAAGGGGCTAACGCATTTCGCAGAGAACGCCTTGATCACAGCAGAGACTGCGAGCCAGGCCTTCTTGTTCACATTAGTGTCTGACCTCACAAATGCGCTTCTGGAAGAATGGTCAAACATTCTCATAGACACACTCCTAAACCTCATCAAAATAACAACAAACAATTTTGGACCTGTTAGGATCCTTCATCAGGAATGACAAGCGACAAGGAATGACAGTGGTGCTGATCTACTATGTAGAGACTTCCTGTCTAAATGCATTCGCTTTAATCTTCCCTGCATTTTATTGTTCTGAACTGGCTTCCTGAATATGACAATGGCTGACCACTCATGCACAATGTGTGCCAAGATAGCCACCTGTAATCTCACGTAGGGGAGCATGAGCAGGGTGACAATACAGGAAAAGATTTAGGCGACCGGGGTAGAACATTGTCATCCTATAAGAGGAAGTGTCTGAACAAGCAACTTCATCGTAGGATCATCATTTAATCTCCTCCAGGGGCACAAATGAAAGAATGACAATGCAGGGACACAAGGTAAAGACCATTAAATAAGGACATTCATGAAAAATCAACAGGCAAGTAATGAAAGCTGCAGACAACTGCTATAATTGCATTAACATATTAAAACATATATAAGAGTTTAAAATTTAGTTTAGATCTATTTTAGGACAGTTGCTAGATAAAAAAAAACTTAAACTGTAAATAAAGTACAGCTATTGCAACTACCTGAATTTGTCTTGATGTAATCTCCTGTATAGTAGAGGTCAGCCGAGAAGAGGGAAGGTCAACATTAGAAAAATCAGGCTATAATATGCAAACATGTGCCGACAGGGTACATATTGACAGGAGGAAAGCAGAGTGAGAAGAAAGATGATCCACTTCACCAGTGTGTCACTTCTGTTTTGTCCTTCAGTCAATAAACCAGGGAACGTTTTGACACAGCGTTCATGTCCAAGTATAGCTTCTTGGTTTTGCCTTCCTCTGGATCAAGAGAACAAAATATATAGCTGTAATAGTTGTCAGACATTTTTTAACCTTCCTAACATTGTTGCTAATAAACTAACATGGTTATATTTCTTACATGGGTGAAATCTGAAAATTGTGAACCTAAAACCAAACCCCTAAGTCCAATATGAGCTAATGGCTTGGCGCTGATTTAACAAAAACAAAAATTACAGGGGGGGAGTGGCCGGCTGCAGACTGTAATGGACGGCTGATTACAGAGCTCCGTTCAGCCTGAGATCAGCAACCTTATCTACGCTTCTAATAGCATTGCAAATCCCCTCAAATTATCGGGAGGGACCCCTGTAGGGATCTACACTACCAAGGAGAGTTGCGGGTGGCTGAATCCCCAAGACATTAGCGGCACTGTTCGGGAGGTGACCAGGGAGATTTGCAGCGGAGCCGCCAGCATAGCAAGCCCGACTTCAGTACCGTCGGAGGCAGACACTTGCTCCCAGAGGTTCCATCCGAGCACCGTCCTCCAGTATTTTCCCCGGATATACAGGGAGGAAGAGCGGATACAGCCCAGCAACTTTACCTCACGATCGTGGAGCCTGCCATTTTGAGGCCTGCCTTGTCCCGCTGCGGAGCGGTAATCTGTATCGGACCTTCCAGAGCCGCCGGTATTTGACAGGGGAGGTCGCCTAGCGTGGAGGACTTCATCAAGATCAGTGCTACTGAAGAGCCCCGTGTGTGCCCGGGAACGAACGGCCGCTTCAGGAGTCAGTGGGATCAATAGGCGGTGCTCACTGTAGCGGATCTGTAGGCTCCCTGTCCACGAGTCCACGGACACTCCACTAATGGATGAAAGTGGACAGGAGAATCCCACGCCCCCAACTTCCGAACCTCGGCTAACTCGGCAGCCGTGAAGACACTCCTTTCGTCACAAAATTTAACTCGTGAAATTTCACTCGCGACTGTCTTGTCAAGCCTCGAACAGTCACGGTTTCTACTACTCCCTAGAGAGGTCCAGTCCTTCGGAGGGAATAGTGCATGGGCGCGAGACAGGTCTTACTCGGATGTCTAGGCGATGTCACTCGTGGCGGATAACTAGGGTGACTGAGGACTTCGCCGGCAAGCAAGGGCCCGTGTGTGCCCCGAGAAGTCATCGTGACTAGAACTACTTCAGGAGGTGCGATCCGCTGGAGGGGACA
>BLSH010284318.1:908424-921944 GCA_018402905.1 Glandirana rugosa
AGCTCAAGGCCCATCGGATCCAGTTTCACGGTGCATCGAGGTTCCTTACACAACGAGTACTTCCGTCCCACGTGAAGCCCACGAAATCGGTATTCAAGGTAGAGAAGTCCTTCTCCCCCTGGACCTCCACTCGAAATCGTTTGTACATAAGGTACTCCGAAACTAATAAATTCCTCCTTTCCTACAGGCTCTATCTCCCTCCAAGGTTACGAGAGGTAAAGAAACGATAACTCTCAGACCACCGTTACTCGTACACACAGTTATAGTGCACTCACCTGCTCCCGGTATTGAGATCTAGGTAAGGATTATTTTATTCAACACCTCTCTCCTAATATCCGGACAACTTGTACAGTCTCCGTTCAAAAAGCTAGGGGTCGGTATCCCCCACGTCAAATCCCGTACTGAACGTTAGAACACAAATGTTGGAGGGGTTGTGGTCAAGCAGGGTCTGCTCTACATATCTGGTGGTCATGCCCTAAACTGCACCCCCTATGGCTGGGGATCGAAAAACTTGCCTCTGACATGTTCAACAGGCCTATAATCCTCTCTCCACAACTTATTTTATTAGGAATGGATCTAGAGTTATGGCCCTCGTCCACTCACGTGATATTGACACACATGCTCATTGCCACCAGACTCTCAATAGCAAAGAAATGGAGAGCATTGGAACCTCCCTCTATCTCGGACATCCTTTCCTCCTTAAATAATCAAAGCCTCATGGAATACATGTTTGCTAAAGCTCACCTCCAGGTCCCCCTCTTCCTGAAGAGATGGAACTTATGGCTAAAGCACCCGAAGTGCACCCTGCCTTCATGAGCAACACATTCCTTGGAGCTACGTGGCACTTTGACCTAGGCTACCCGGAACTCGATATGTATCCTTACCTGGATGAGTACAATGTTTGAGCGGAGGGGTTCGGGTCCACGGCACCGACTTTGCTGGCCGGTGGGCCCTGACCCCTCATTGACTCTTATCCGTGCACCATTGTCTTATGATGCCACATTCTCTCTATTGTTTTCTTTTGGTTACCTGTATTCTCCGCTACACTTAAGCAATGCCTTATACCATGTAACCGTTACTACAATGTTATATGTATTTACATGGATATTACTGCTATCACCTGTATTTGACTGTCTTCGAAAAATAAAAATTCTTTAAAGAGAAAAAAAAAAAAAAAAAAAAATTACAGTGTTAATAAAACTGCCTGATGGCCTCTTAGATGGGGAAGTGGTGGCATGCACTCACGTGGTGTGGTGTGAATATTTGACATTTCTATTTAATTGGATAATTATCGAATTGCACCATTGGCAAACTTTGGCAATTTAATTTTTATATGGACTTCTTATGTGGACTTTCTTTTTTGCTTACCTATCACTGGGTGTTTTTTTATCTATGTCATAGGTTTTCAGTATATGGATTGATTGCATGTACTGTTATTTTGTTATATAATTCCCTATATGCACTTTAGCACCACTGTTTACCTATTGAAATTTGTTTAGGTGAATCAATTTGCTTTTTAAAACCAATCCCCACTGAAATCTATAGGGGGAGGGATTTTGAAAATCAGTTCTGGCCATTTTCAAAGCGAATAGACAAGGTATTGTTAAAAATATGGGAAAAAGGAAACTGTACACTGCCATGGGTAACATGTACCAAGGTATAAAAAATGCAAACAAGTACTAGTAGGCAAGTAATTGGATAAGGTTAGGAGGAATCAAACCCATTCCAGCTGACATAAACTAGTGCAACAAGTGAACAAATAAATTTTAAAAAATCAAACACATATTATAAATCGTCCCAACTGAGGTGAAAAATATTCAAGTTATAAAGTTTATATAAAGTCCATGGAATGACACCAGGTGCTCATAAGGACCATACAGTGAAACCACCACCAACAATAAGGTATCCAATTACTTGCCTACTAGTGATCCGATTGGCTCCGTAGAGGAGTTTTTTTGGGTCCCATATATTTATTTATTTATTTTTTATAATTTTATGATCTTTCTCACATTCACTGATTTATACGGGATTTGTTCTCTAGCTCAGCCTGTTTTTTATAAGTTTAGTCTGGACCTTATTGTGGGTTTGTGGTTGCAGCTCCAATTAATCTTGCAAGTTAGCATGGTATTCTTTCTGGGTTTGGTTTAATACACAGCAGCATGCTAATTTGATTTATTATATATATATAAAAATTGCCTTTTTTTTGGTAAAAAGCAAAAGAGCGCAAATGGATGTGCTATAAATGGTGAACATTCAAATAAATTCAAATAAATTGTGATAAGGAAGCTGCTCGTAAAGTGTGATAAACATCTGCACGAATAAGTAAACATCAAATAACCGTGCTCCTTATTATATAACAATTCAAACGATATGACATCACCACAGTGATATGTTACAATAAACAAACAAACCTCAAATTCTAAATATTAGTGTGAAATAAAGTCTATTTTTTGGTAGTTTTGGCTGTGACATCTGTTTTTTATACAGAGGAAATAGGCCTGAATTGACCAATGGAAATAGCAAACACAACAGATTTAAAAGCTATAGGTGTATTCCTAAAAAAAATAAAGCTAATGCTCTAAACTCTAACAGTTGGCAAAACAATTTCACAGTATTTTTGTGAGTTGTATAAAAACACTTCAAAACCACAACCACATATTCCCCAAGGCAAATGTTATCTTCAAATAAACACCAGAGTGTATTTTTTCAGAGGAAATAGTCACACATATTGTACAGTGGCTGCAGTAGTTAGCCTGTATGTAAGCAGCTTCTTTAGGGTACAATGTAAGATAGATGGACAAGGCAGTTTTTATCCTGAAATAAAAAATAGTGTATTTTTTAAAAAACAAAAGCCACAAATATTGTACAGTCACTGGACAGTATATAAGCTGCTTAATTAAGCTTCAATATAGAATTGAGAGACAAGGCTATTTTTATTCAGAAATAAAAATTACAGTGTATTATTTAAGACATTAGCCACAAGTATTGTACACTTGCTGGATAGTATCTAAACAGATTGATTAGGGGGGATAGCTTGGTGTAAAGGGAAAAGGTAAAATTAAAGTGTATTATATAGACACATATTAAAAGGTGGCTGGTCAGTATGTTAGCACTTTGGTTAGGCCTCAATGGAAGAAGGAAAGACAAAGAAGAGTGTATAGTTTGGGCCACAATATAAAAGGGAGAGGCGAAGAAGATTTTATCATTATAGCCTATTTCCAAGCTTTTTTAACCACTTCAATACAGGCCAATTACACCCCCTTCCTGCCCAGACCAATTTTCAGCTTTCAGTGCTCTCACACTTTGAATGCCAATTACTCATTCATGAAACACTGTACTCAAACAAATTTTTGTTGTTTTTTTTTCACACAAATAGAGCTTTCTTTAGGTGTTATTTAATCACCTCTGGGTTTTTTATTTTTTGTGACATAAGTGAAAAAAGAGCGAAAATTTTGAAAAAAAAACAAACACTTTTTTTAAGTTTCTATGGTAAAATTTTGCAAATAAGTCATTTTTGTTTATAAATTTGGGCCAAAACTTATACTGCTACATATCTTTGGTAAAAATAACCCAAATAAGTGTATATTATTTGGTCTGTGTGAAAGTTATAGAGTCTACAAGCTATGGTGCCAATCATTGAAAATTGATAAATACCTGATGCACTGATGGCCTATCTCAATTCTTGGGGCCCTGAAATGTCAGGAAAGTACAAATACCACCCAAATTACCCATTTTTGAAAAGTAGACATTCTTTATTTAGTAAGAGGCATGGTGAGTTTTTTGAAGTTGTATTTTTTTCCCACAATTCTTGGGAAAATTAAGAAATTATTATTTATTTATTTTTTTACACAAAATTGTCATAACAACAAGTTATTTCTCACACACGGCATATGCATACTTCCAATTACACCCCAAAATACATTCTGCTACTCCTTCTGAGTATAGTGATACCACATGTGTGCGACTTTTTCGGAGCCTGGCCACATAGAGAGGTCCAACATGTAGGAAGTACCATCAGACATTCTAGGAGCATAAATTAGACATCTAATTTCCTAACAACCTATTACATTTTTGAAGGCCCTGGAGCACCAGGACAATGGAATTACCCACAAAACGACCCCATTTTGGAAAGCAAGCACCCCAACGTATAGTCTATGAGACATTATGAGTCTTTTGGATGGTTCATTTTTTCCACAGGTCTTCAAAAAAATGGAAATAAAATGAAAACACTTTTATTTTTACTCAAAGTGGTCAATTTATAAGATATTTCTGACACATAGCATGTACATAGCAAAAATTACACCCCAAAATATATTTTGCTACTCATCCTTAGTATGGCGATACTACATGTGTGAGACTTTTACACAGCCTGGCCACATACAGAGGTCCAACATGCAGTGAGCACCATCAAGCGTTCTAGGAGCAAAAATTACACACAAAATTTCTTAATGACATATTACACTTTTGAAGGCCCTGGAGCACCAGGACAGTGGAATTACCCACAAAATGACCCCATTTTGGAAAACAAACATCCCGATGTATATTCTACGAGGCATTATGAATCTATTGAATGGTTCATTTTTTTCCACAGGTCTTCAAAAAACATGGAAAGAACATATAAAACGCTTTTATTTTTACACAAAGTGGTCAATTTATAAGATATTTCTAACGCAAAGCATGTACATAGCAGCAAAAATGAACCCCCAAAATATATTCTGCTACTCATCTCGAGTATGGCAATACCACGTGTGAGACTTTTACTCAGCCTGGCCACATAGAGAGGTCCAACATGCAGGGAGCACCGTCAAGCGTTTTAGGAGCATAAATTACACATAAAATTTCTTAAAGACCTACTACACATAAGAACTAGTACACACTGAAGGCCCTGGTGCACCAGGACAATGGAAACGCCCACAAAATTACCCCATTTTGGAAAGCTAACACCCCAACTTATAATCTACGAGGCATAATGAGTCATTTGTACGGTTACATTTTTTCCACAAGTCTTCGGAAAACGTGGAAAGAAAATCACACATTTGAAGGTCCTGGAGCACCAGGACAATGGAATTACCCACAAAATGATCCCATTTTGGAAAGCAAACACCCCAATGTATATTTTATGAGGCATGGGCTGCAGATAAGTACTCGGGTACACTGATGGGCTGGAGACAGGTACTCGGGCACTCTGATGAGCTGCAGACAGGTGCTCGTGTAATCTGATGGGCTGCAGATAGGTGCTCGAGTACTCTGATGGGCTGCAGATAGGTGCTCAGGTACTCTGATGAGCTGCTGACAGGTACTCAGGTACTCTGATGGGCTGCAGATAGGTACTTGGGTACTCTCATGGGCTGGTGACAGGTACTTGGGTACTCAGATGGGCTGGTGACAGGTACTCGGGTACTCAGATGGGTTGGTGACAGGTACTCGGGTACTCAGATGGGCTTGTGACAAGTACTCGGGTACTCAAATGGGCTTGTGACAGGTACTCGGGTGCTCTGATGGGCTGGTGACAGGTACTCGGGTACTCAGATGGGCTGGTGACAGGTATTCGCGTACTCAGATGGGCTGGTGACAGGCACTTGGGTACGCTGATGGGCTGGTGACAGTTACTCGGGTACTCTGATGGGCTGGTGACAGGTACTCGGGTACTCTGATGGGCTGGTGACAGGTATTCGGGTACTCAGATGGGCTGGTGAAAGGTACTCGGGTACTCTGATGGGCTTGAAACAGGTACGCGGGTACTCAGATGGGTTGGTGACAGATACTCGGGCACGCTGATGGGCTGGTGACAGGTACTCGGGTACTTTGATTGGCTGGTGACAGGTACTCGGGTACTCAGATGGGCTGGTGACAGGTACTCGGGTACTCTGATTGGCTGGTGACAGGTACTCAGGTAATCTGATCGGCTGGTGACAGGTACTTACTTACATCATGTGACCGGCTGTGATTGGACACAGCCAGTCACGTGGTTAAGAGCCAATATCATTGGCTCTTTACCCTGATCTGGGCTGGGCTTTGTCCAAGGGACAAGCCTCAACCCCGATCGCCGCTCTGCGCATCCCCGGGGGCACGCACTGTGATTGAGCACAGCCGGTCACGTTTTAAAGAGCCAATTTTAATGGCTCTTTCCCCTCATCAGGGAAGGGTTGAGTCCCGAGGGACATGCCCGATCCCTGCGCTGCGGGTACCTGGGTGTCTGCAGTAGCGGCGAAATACAGAGGACCCATCTGTGGACGTCTTATTACTATAGCCTGGTATTGAAGGGGTTACGTTTCTGATATATATATATATATATATATATACACACACACACACACCCACCCACACAGTCGGTGCTTCCGATGAGAGGAGAGTGCACTCCAACAATGGTTAGTAAAGCTTGAGGTGGTGACATCACCCGTAGGCTTCAATAGTACAGCCATTATCAGAGCTTCCTCCACTCCCCTGCAGCTGCGCTAGTTGACACAGGGGAGCCAGATCATGTGACCAGACCAAACCAGATCAGGCAAAAAAATAGCTAACTATATACAGTATATCTTTCTTCCTTCTTACGCAGATTAGGAAGCATAGGTGTGAGGACGGGGGAGGGACAGTTTTAAGAGTAGTTAGGGTTAAACTGAAATTCCACTTTAATATGAACAAAGATCAGTTACTTGATATGCACCCAACCTTTCCCTTTCCCAAGCATAGTCCTGGAACTATGCATGGCAAAGCAGAAAAATCTGTCTGTATGTTCCTAGACTATGAAAGGAAACTAGAGCACAAAGAGAACAGATGCTAACACAGAAGTCCATTCTAATGGTGTCCCAAGAAGATACCTAACAGGTCTTTTCACCTGTAAAGAAGGAATTAGCATTCATCCATAGTTAGAAAACAAATTAGGGAAAAAAGGTGCCCCTCCCCAGAAAAACAATATCTGCAATGTGACATTATTGGTTTACAAATGTAAAACTATATATTCCCCATCCCCATTAGGATGTTATCCCTGACCCTGACCTTAGACGGTATACTGGATTTAATTGCAAAAATGTTATTCAAACGTGCATATAATAGCTAGAAGAAACAGAATATGGTATCAGACAGAATTTCTAACCTGAGTGTCTTTGCTTCCCATGATGAGATTTCTCTAATTCAGCATTCTAGCTCTGTTGTTTGACTAGAACAACATTGCCAGAGGAAGTAATTATTTCATCCTTATAAATCACTATGGGAATTAATTTATTAAGTAGCAACTGAAGGTAGGTGGTTTTACAAGGCAGCTTGGGTATTTGTGTCACTGCAAGTCATTCTTTTTCAGTATCTGAACAGTCATGCTTAAGATTCTCTTTCAGTTGGCTCACAATAAACTGCATGTTCGATTACAATGGTTGAGGCGATATTTACAAAATGCGCTGAATGCTGAAAATATAAAGCCAAGGAACAACACAAGATAGACATCTTATATTACATAAAATGTATGTATGAGACAGAAACCATATATACTCTACATATATCACAAACCTCTAGTATACATTAGAACTTAAAGCAGAACTCCAGGCAAAAATAACATGTTAACATTAATTAGTTAAAGCGTAACTCCACTTTTGTTGAAAAAAAAACATTCCCCTCTGTATGTACATTGTAAGGGTTATAACAACCTGTTGCAGATTCCTACTCTGTTTTTCTGAAGAATTCCCTGTGTGTTTGTCTGTGCCTCTGTTCTGAGTGGGTCCGATGGGAGGGGTTTCATAATTATTTCTCAGCTGTGCACCTGCTGGGCACTAATGATGAAAGCAGCTGGGCCTGCATCCCTTTAGACATGCTCCTATTAAAAGTGTCTCTCCAAAAATGACATTTTTCTGCAGGGAAAGCCTGATGCCTGAAATCTGAATTGTATCTTAGTGCAGACTTCTGGGAAAATTGGTAAGCCAGTCACACAAACAGGAAATTATGTTTCTGGGGAGCAGTCAGTCCACACTGGTCAGTGGACTGTACAGAACAACTCCAGGTAGCCATATTGCAATGCATTCTCATGAACTGTGGCTGTGGCTGCAGATTGAAAAGGAAAGGTAATTTTTAATAACATTCGATTACAATATGATTAGTGTCGCAGTTATATGTGCTGTATTATTTTTTCTTAATTTCTATTTTTTCCCCCATGAAAGTAGAGTTACCCTTTAAAAAAAGCAGGTTTTGTTGCAATATTCACTTTCAATTCAGGGATCTCATCAGCAGTACTTATTTTCACCCAGAGAATTCCCACTATCTAATGACCAGCATTAACCCCACCCCTGGCTGTGAATGGGCAGTGAATGCACAATGGTGAGCTCTGACACTTTCTCTCTCCTCCTATTAGCATGATCTTTGACAGCAAACAGACTGATTGGCAACTTGTACTGATTTTCCTCTCATATTCCAACCTCTGCAGAACAGAAACTGCAAGAGACTCTATATCAGGTCACATTCAGGTACTAAAAAGATCAGAAATGGGTGACCATATAAAAAGGACAATTGTCATACTTTGGTCATACATTAATTGGTATACCTGCAAAAATGATTTATTTCTGAGAAAAACAAGGGAAGAAAAGCAGCATAAAAATAACATTTAAATAAATTTCAATTCATATTCATTAAAATGCAAATGGTACTCATGGAACAGAACTAAGATACAAATAACTGCAAGTCATTGTGAGAGATACAACAGATGTTGTATAAGAATGTATCTGATGTCCCCTTATTCCATTTCTCTTCCAAGGGCTGCCTATTTGAAAAGATGATCACTAAATGTTTGCTTCTCCAGGATATTTGCCCAACAATCACATATTATCTACAATAATACAGTCAACAGCATTTCAGTAAATTGGAATCATTGCTTAAAGGAACAGTAACCTAAAAAACATGATTTGCTATTTTTTTAAATAGTAAAGATTTATTAAAGCTTAACTCCGGGTTTGATAATCATTGAATACTTACATTGATCCAGCTTGGAATGATGTAAGTATGCTTATCCCATACTTGAGAGACCACTGGGCAAGTTGACTTTCACAGTGGGGAGGACTCCCCCATACACCTTGAGTATGTGGATGGGGGAATCAAGTCTTTTTTTTTCCGTTAACCCACTGGATGAACAGAAAAAAATTAATCTTCCATAAGCTGCCTACGTGCTGGCCATGTCTTAAGTCTGGATCATGAAGAATGATGGAAAATGCAAGGCTGGAGCTCATACAGGTTGTCATCACAGGAACCTGTGGATGCAGAGGACAGAACCATTGTCAGGCAAGCAGAAGTTGGCAACAACCAGGAAGACAAAGTCAGGAACAAAAGCTAGTCTGGGGTCAGTATCATATAGGCAGGGAAAAGTACCAAATCAACAGGCAAGAGGTGAAGCCAGATCACAGGTCAGAGGTCAAATAATGAAAGGATCAAGAGCAGGTAAAGTCAGAGGGTGAACCGGTTCAAGCACAGATGAATCAGAAAGAGGGTCTGGTCACGGGCCACAGGAGCTGATGTCTAATCAGCCATTCCCATGATTTCTGTTATACTTTAAATAGGCCACAAGTCAATGCCAGACATGCGCATTGATTCATGTTCCTGTGTGCACAGCCCTGCTCCTGTGCATTGGTCTATTGGCAATTCTGAGCGCACTGCACAGATCTCTGGGCATGACCATATACTCGGTTTTCCTGACAAAGGTGTTTGTAGTCTCCAACATTGTAACATGTGAAAGGCTGACAATGCAGGAACACAAGAGGAACAGCCAGAACAAGGGACCTCTTGGCAGAATTACCGTGAATTATTTAATAAAAAAAAAAATACAAAAAAATGTAGATTTAAAAATGTTAAAAACAACTTTATAAATAACATGAACATGTTAAAGCATATATACGATTTTAGTGATTGAGTGTAGATCTACTTTAAGGCTAGGTTCACCCCCAAAGCGTGTGGCTGCGGGTGCTGGAATTGCAGTGATTCCAGCGCCTACAACCACCCACAGTGAAAATGCACTGCTGTGAGAAAACGCACAAGGCTGCCATTCATTCTGAATGGCACACCCACACACCCACAATCGCAGCACGTGTGCGGGTTCAGGAACCGCAGTGAAATCCCATGGTCAAAATGACCATGCAATTTCCCTGTGGGCCGCGTTTTGAAAATGGCGCATGCACCTTTCTCTGCGGGAAATACAGGCACGGCAGCCTGTTGAAATGAATGGGCTGCCGTGCTTACACAAACACGGCCCACAGAAAAAACATAGGTGTGAACCTACGGTAAGTACTGAATTTGACTGTATCAGCTACTTGTAGATCTCGCCACGCTAAAACTTGGAGAGGAAGGGGTAGTGCTAGAGGCCAATTAGGTGTGTTGCATACACATATGCTGACCAGGAATATGTTAGAATAAGGCACCGCTTAGACTTGGTGATTTGGAATCACGGGGGGAATGGTCGCAATTCCGACCACGATTCCAAATTGCGGGGCAATCACTGCAAAGAGCGCAAAGTGCATTTAGGTGCTATTCATTGTAAATGGCACCCCAAGTGCAGTGCGATTTTGCCACAATTGGCAGTATCACAGCAAAAACACGCCTTTAAAAATTGCGTGAAGTTTGCCACCCAAAAAGGAGCAAGAGCTTCTTTTAGGTGACAAACATATATATATATATATATATATATATATATATATATATATATAAAACCGCCTGGTTACTGGCACCTCCCTCTCCCATTGCACGCTATGTGACGTTGGGGGCTGACCTGTGGCAGCGCTTCCATTTAGGGCACCATCACACGGTGGTTCAGATGTATGGGAATCACTCTCCCACCTCACGGACACCACACCACATCCATTCCAGGCCTGTCATTCCTCCTTAGCTCACATTTCTTTTCCTTTTTCACCATTTCTGTAGTCTTTCTCTGCTCACAGCCACACCTTTTGCAGATCACTCTTATCACACATTCATTATTTCACATGCTTGCTTACTCCACAGACATTTCCTATAAATGCAGTGCACACCCTTCTCTGGTCTACACTACACCATCCCTGTCCTGTACACCATCCCTGCGTCGAGCTATGAACAATCCTATCCTTTTTTTTTTTCCAATAGTTTTTATTAAGGTTTTCAGGTAAGTCCTATCCTTTTATGTGCTGTACAAAGACAAAAATATATATTTTTTGATATGAGGCCCCTGCTGATATAATCAACACTATTTGATATGGGACTTCTGCTGATGTATTCAAGATCTCAATAGTCATCATGGTTACCTATTTGGCTATGTGCCATGGGAAATTTGTGAACATGTTTGTATGCATATGATATTTTACTGCAATGTGAATTGTACAGTGTTATATATATTTTTATTCTAGAGCATGGTCTCAAATTTATATTATAGTATTATTATACATATATATTTAAGAATTAAAAATTGATTAACACTATTTTCATATCTAAGTACTTATTTATTATCCATTGTGTGCCTCACTCAAAGTTCCACTCTCTGTTCTTTTTTTTAATTTATATATATGTATTATAGGGCAGCCCCTTGAAGTGAATGGGCTGCCTTATGTATAACATGCGGAATCGCATGAAAATCGCCCACCCAAAATCGCAAGCAGAAAAGCAAAATTGTGAACGGGACCTAAGGGATAAGCTCATCAATGTGCTGCTGTCCTTTTACGCTTTAAACACAGGGTGGGTGCCAGTAGTGGCTCGTGATCAATATTTTGGGGAGGCGGCAAACAAACCTGCCCCCCTCATTTGCACCGCTTCCACCACCACCCCAGCACCCCAGCAGATGGGAAGGCAGTGTTATAGAGCCCTTACTGTGAGGAGGAAGTTGACACGGATTCAGGGTAGGGCTGCTGCTCCTCGCTCCAGGATGATTCAGGAAGAGTCGGGGCTTCTCCTCTCGGCTGAATAGGAAGTGAGTCCGGAGACCCAATTGGCTGGGAGTCCTAAGACTCCCTGGCCAATCTGGTCTCAGGGCCTGCTCCCTGATTAGCCAAAAGGAGAATCAGGAAGACAGCTATTGTCACGTGGGTAAAAAAAAAAAAATTGAAATCCATGAGTCCGGAGTCCTGCATGTAGATTAGGGGCTGGGCGCATGGATTAGGGGGGCGGCACCCCTGCGCCCCTTAGAGCTCTTTCACACTGGGGTGGTGTAGGGGGTAGCGGTAAAGCACCGCTAGTTTTAGTGTCACTTTACCGCTATTATATCGCGCTTTTTCGGCCGCTAGCGGGATGTTTTTAACCCTCAAGAAGGGGTTAAAGAAGGGTTAAAAACATCCGTGGTGTGGCACTTCCGAAGCGCTGCCCATTCCTTTCAATGGGCAGGGGTGATTTGCTCCCACACCTCCCCAAAGATCCTGCAAGTGCACCACCCGAGTCTAAAAGCACTCAAGCTTTCACACTGGGGCTGCAGGGGAGGCAGTTATCAGGCACTTTACATGCGCTATTTTTAGCGCTAAACCACCTGAAAACCGCCCCAGTGTGAAAGGGTTCTTATGGATGGGCTGCCACTGATGGGTGCAGTAAAGTGACCAGGATGCATTGATTTACTACAGTAGAGAAAAGTCAGGTCACCAACCACTTGTGCTGTCTGGATGAGTTGTGTCAATCGCAGGACTGAATGGACAGAAGTACAATACTTTTTGCAGGTAAAAAAGCTCCTATATATGCATTTTAGCAGTTTACACAGAGTTCAGCCTTAAAAGAAAAAGGAGTCTACAGTACTCATATATGTGACCGTTTATGAAACTGTGATCAGCGGTGATCCCAAGGATCACCGCTAATCACAGTTCACTTTTGGTTTATGAAACAGAGATGATCGGAGGTGATTATGTTTTCCGCCCATCATCTCTGCATACGGAGAAGCTGTCATTCACTGACACAGAAATTGCCAGTTTATGAAGCTGCGATCTCCGCACTTCAGCTGTGTCAGAATTCACACTCCCTGATTCACCAGCTCAGAGGTGGTGAATCGGGGAGTGAAGGGAAAATCCCTGGGGAAGGAGAAAGATTACTGACTTCCTTCTTCCTCGGTAAGACCACCCAACACATTACCCATGTCCCCCTGCCCTGTATATGTGTATATACATACATATATATAATGTTTGTGTGTATATATATATATATATATATATATATATATATATACAGTGCCTTGCGAAAGTATTCGGCCCCCTTGAACTTTGCTACCTTTTGCCACATTTCAGGCTTCAAACATAAAGATATAAAACTGTAATTTTTTTATATATATATATATATATATATATATATGTGTGTTTGTAATATATATACATACATATATGTGTATATGTCCCGTCCCCCTGTACCCATTACACAACCCACCAGAATGGCTCCTTCTTCCTTCAGTCATTAGAAAGAGGAAGGGGTCCCTAAAAGGGAAGTGAGGGGCTAAGTGGTGGAGACTCGACCACTTAGTCCCTCACACTTAAGACTGTGTCGACTTCACGCCTCTAGCGTCGAAGTATTTGACCGTTAAAGACACAGTCACTTACTGTCGAAGAGGCATACGTCTCTAC
>BLSH010284318.1:922068-933224 GCA_018402905.1 Glandirana rugosa
CCCATACAGAGATAGTCAAAACGTGTAGCTCTCTGACTTTAAAAACGGGTAAGGAGGAACGTTTTGTCGAGCTCGAGTCACTCCAACCTACCTCTCGCAAACACTTGTCGTCAAAAGTCAAGAAAGGTGTCTAAGAGCTAACCTAAGCCCAGACCTGAAACTGAACCGGTAAGATTGTGGACCTATACAAACAAACATTTGGTAAGGTAACATCTAAAACGAAATACAAAACCTAGTAACAGAACAACCTTCTGTTTAGAGGCAGGGTCAGAGTCCAGAAAACGTCTGAGGTAGTCCAAGGGAAGGTCTTACCAGGACATAAACCGAGGTAGGTAGAAGGGTAGGACCATTCTGGAAGGGAACCTGATGGAGTCTGCAAAAGACCTGAGACTGGGACGGAGATTTGTCTTCCAACAAGACAATGATCCAAAACATAAAGCAAAATCTACAATGGAATGGTTTACAAACAAACATATCCAGGTGTTAGAATGGCCAAGTCAAAGTCCAGACCCGAATCCAATCGAGAATCTGTGGAAAGAACTGAAAACTGCTGTTCACAAACGCTCTCCATCCAACCTCACTGAGCTCGAGCTGTTTTGCAAGGAGGAATGGGCAAAAATTTCAGTCTCTCGATGTGCAAAACTGATAGAGACATACCCCAAGCGACTTACAGCTGTAATCGCAGCAAAAGGTGGCGCTACAAAGTATTAATTTAAGGGGGCTGAATAATTTTGCACGCCCAATTTTTCAGTTTTTTATTTGTTAAAAAAGTTTGAAATATCCAATTAATTTCGTTCCACTTCATGATTGTGTCCCACTTGTTGATTCTTCACAAAATATTACAGTTTTATATCTTTATGTTTGAAGCTTGAAATGTGGCAAAAGGTCGCAAAGTTCAAGGGGGCCGAATACTTTTGCAAGGCACTGTATATATATATATATATATATATATATATATATATATATATATGTGTGTGTGTGTGTGTTTATATACACACATATATAGTGTAGGGGGACTGATTATTTTATTAACAATGTGGGCGGTCTCCTGCGAGAATGTCCGTCAGTGAGCAGTGATAATTTATCACTGCATAATAAATGGACAACTCTGTGTTTCGGTTAATTTCTGGTACTGTAATCTCGTTATGTCTCACAAGATTACAGAATCAGTGGGCGTTCTCCACTTTTGGAAGCGTTTGTAGATCACTTCACAAAAGGTGAATCGATCTACACCGCTTAATAAACAGGCACACAGAGGAGAACGATCTCCTCTGTGAATGCCGGAGAATGGAGCAGTGGATTTTTTCCACTGCTTCATAAACGGACACCATAGTTAGCGTGTCATTATTTTAGTCAGGCAAATTCTATTGAACTAAATAAATACATTTTTAGATCCATTATGGAAAATTGTATATTTGGCCTGAAACTCTAAAGTAGCTTCAACTGGATTCTATTTAGAGAACCCAAAGTCAGAAATGCAGAGTGGATATTCTTTCTAGCCCGTGTACTCACATACAGTATATCCAACATGCACTCTAAAATCAAATTATATTTATCAATAGTTTCCATTAACTCGGAGGCATCAACAAGAATGTCTGGAAAACCCATGATTTATGTTCTATTTGTAAAAAACATCTGCAGAATAAAATAAGTCTCTTGATGCCGGAATTGTCATCATTGATGACTCTGGAAAATGAGCAGTACATAATTTGCTGGCTCCCTTGCGTAACTAAAACAGATTGCTAAATGAAACACTGGAGGAGATTGCATATGGCATGGCAGACCAGCTTTGTATAGGAGCGCATGCAGGTGGTTGCTCTGTAATAGTTTTTCCAAACAGGACATAACTTATTTAAGGGACATTTGCACAGAAAACGTCCTCATTGTTAAACACTTAAGTCTACCCTAAAGGACAGATCGCGCCAGAGTCTCAGCTATATTTTGGTTTTTAGGATTCTTAATGATCCAGACAGCCTAGGGCAAAGAAGAAAATCATTTACACTCCAACAAGCAACATTTAAATGAGCCTTTGAAGGGTATGTATTTGTAACATGTAAACAGAAAATGTACCTTACTGAATGCAAAAATATTTATACAACCGTGCAAGTTTTGCTTATGCGTCCCAGAATTTATCAAATATACATTGCTTTTACATATTTTCTTTTTACATATTTTCTTTTGGCACCTGTAAGGAGCTGTTAGATTTAAAGTCTTCTGCATACCATATTTTTTTATTACCTGTGCATAACTACCCCTCTGTGAATAACTACCCCTCCCCCTGTGCATAACTACCCCTCCCTGTGCATAACTACCCCTCCCTGTGCATAACTACCCCTCCCCCTGTGCATAACTACCCCCCGTGCATAATTACCCCTGTATCCCTCCCCTTGTGCATAACTACCCACCCTAGGCTTATACTCAAGCCAATACGTTTTCACTTTTTTTGTGGTAAAATTAGGTGCCTCGGTTTATATTCGGGTCGGCTTATACTCGAGTATAGACAGTATATAATTCCTATTATTCATTGTTATTATTACACTTTATTGTTATTTGTGTACATGACAAGCTAAAAAAACCTAAGAAACTATAAAATAGGAATTATTTATAGAATTAAAAAGTTGTTGTTTCTTTTTGGTTTTTTTTTTAGGTTTTTATTTTGGACAGTTCTACCTATTTACAGGGACGTAACTAAAAATCCCAGGGTCCTACAACAAAAAATTTGATGTGCTCCCCAACAGAACAAAATACTATTGTACAAGACAGCCAGCCCTAATTACCATGGCAGGTGAAAAAGGACCGAAGGTCAATTCATACCACTTGCGATCTGCAGCGGGTGTCAGTATTAACTTAACAATACCCCAAATGCAAACTGCAAATGCAGTGCATTTGCCTCCATGGGATCACATGCTACAGTAGAACCATGTGATCCAGTTGCTGTGCGCTTTTTAAAGTAGTGCATGCACTACTTTTGATGTGGTTTGGCGCAACTTCAGCCCATTCAAATGAATTGGCTGAAACTGCACTGCACCCAAATTACATGTGAATCGCACAGCACAATCCATGGTATGAACTGGCCCTGAAGGGGATGTGGAGGTGATATTGAGGTAAGAAAAGTTCTCTGGAGAATTAGGCCCCTTTCACACATTCCTTTTCACATCCTTCCGTTGAGGGATGAAAAACAGACATCAGTGCATCTCTATGAAAAAACTGATGTAAACTGATGATCATCCATTTACATCAATTTACATCTGCTTCTGTCAACATCCGTTTTTTGGAACATATCAAAACCCTATTTTTCTTCCATTAAAAAGACAGATTGGATGAAAAACAGATGTAAATGGATAAACGGTCCGTTTTTGCATGAGAAAATGGCTCTGGGATGCAAGTGCTCAAGGACTCTAAGCTGGTGGATGCAAGAAACGGATGAAAAACCAAGGACAAACTGATGCAAACGTCATCTGTTTTTTCTTTGAACTGATGAAATGAACGGTCTGCATGTGTGAAACAGGCCTTAGGGCTAGAGTTGAGCGAACTTCTGGAAGTCCGGGTTCTGCTGGTTCGGCCGAACTTCGGGACAAAGTCCGGGTTCAGGTCCGGACAGAACCCGAACTTTGTACCGGACCCCGAACCCCATTGAAATCAATGGGGACCCGGACTTTTAGGCACAAAAATGGCTGTAAAAAAGTCCTAGAGGTCTGCAAAAGGAAGGAAATTGGGGTAAGGGTGGGACAAGTGCCCTACAAAGAAATGGGGACAGGGAAATAACTAAAAGCATTTAAAAAAAAATAAAAAGTGGACCATCTTCAAACTGGGTCTGAAAAGTATTAATTAACGGTAGAAGCCATATAACTGTTCTAAAATCATCTTCAAACTGTGTCAAAAAAGTATAAATAAGCCGGGAGTTGTTGTTGTTCAGTTGTTTAGTAATGTCCAACTCTTGGTGACCCCGTGGACCATAGCTTGCCAGTCTTTTCTGTTCTCCACCGCCTCCTGGAGCTTGCTTAACTTCATGTTCATTGTTTCAAAGATGCTATCTATCCATCTTGTTTTCTGTCATCCTCTTCTCCTTTTTCCTTTCATGGTACCCAGCATCAGGGTCTTTTCCAATGAGTGCGCGCTTCTCGTTAGGTGGCCAAAATATTTGAGTTTCAGCTTCAGGATGTGGCCTTCCAGTGAATATTCAGGGTTAATTTCCTTCAATGTTGACTGGTTTGATCTTCTTGCCATCCAAGGGACTTTCAAGAGTCTTTTCCAACACCATAGTTCAAAAGCATCAATTATTTGGCATTCAGCCTTCCTTATGGTCAAAATTTCACAGCCATAGGTTAATACTGGGATTACCATAGCTTTGACTATATGGCACTTTGACGATAGGGGGATGTCGCTGCTTTTTATAATGTTGTCTAGGTTTGCCATTGCTGTCCTCCAAAAAAGCAGGTGTCTAAAATCTGTCAGTGTCTCCATTTCTTCTCCTATTTGCCAAGGGGCGATGGGACCGGTTGCCATGATCTTAGTTTTCTTAATGTTCAATTTCAGGCCAGCTTTTGCGCTCTCCTCTTTCACCTTCATCAAGGGACTCTTTAGTTCTTCTTCACTTTATGAAATTAGTGTGGTATCATCTGCATATCTCAGGTTGTTGATATATCTCCCGTCGATCTTAATTCTGGCTTGTGATTCATCCATCTTGGCATTTTGCATGATGTACTCTGCATATGAGTTAAATAAGTAGTGTGACAATATACATTGTTGCGGCACTCCTTTCTCAATTTTCAACCAGTCACTTGTTCCATGTCCTTTTCTAACTGTTGCTTCTTGACTTGCGTACAGGTTTTTCAGAAGACAAGTGAGGTGATCTGGCATTCCCATTTCTTTCAATATTTGCCACATCTTGTTGTGATCCATACAATCGAAGGCTTTACTGTAGTCAATAAAGCAGAAGTAGATATTCTACTGGAACTCCCTTGCTTTCTGCATGATCCAGCAAATGTTGGCAATTTGATCTCTAGCTCCTCCGTGGTAGCTCTCAGTCCTGAAGCTTAGCTTGTTGAATTTTCAGCATAACCTTACTAGCTGCTAGATGAGTGTGATTTTACGGTAGTTTGAGCATTCTTTGGTGCTGCCCTTCTTTGGTATCGGAATGTAAACGGACCTCTTTTAGTCCTGTGGCCATTGTTGAGTTTTCCATATCTGTTTGCATAGTGAGCGCAGCACTTTAACAGTAGGGATGGGCTGAACCCCCCCCCCCCCCCCAGTTCGGTTTGCACCAGAACACTGTGAACAGACAATACGTTCATGCGAAAGCATGAACGCTATTAAAGTCAATGGGAGATGAACATGAAAAAACAAAAGCGCTAATTTTAAAGGCTTATATGCAAGTTATTGCCATAAAAAGTGTGTGGGGACCCGGGTACTGCCCTAGGGGACATGTATCAATGCAAAAAAAAGTTTTTAAAACAATCGTTTTTTCAGGAGCAGTGATTTTAATGATGCTTAAAGTGAAAAAATAGAAATTAAATATTCCTTTAAATATTGTGCCAGGGGGATCCCCTTAGTCTGCCTGTAAAATGGCGCATCTGTGTGATGTGTAGAACAGTGGCGCAGCAAAATGACATTTCTCATGAAAAAAGTAATTAAACTTGCTCTCGGCTGTAATGTATTGCCGGGTACCGGCAATATAGATCAAAAACCACTGAAAAAATTTGTGTGGGTGGTCCCCTCCCAGTCAATACAAGGCCCACCGGGTCTAGTATGGATTTTAAGGGGAACCCCTTGACAAAATTTAAAAAACAAATGGTGTGGGGGTCCCCCCAAAATCCAAACCAGGCTTTTGGGTCTGGTATGGATTTTAAGGGGAACCCCGCACCAAGGGCATGGTATGGATTTTGGGGGCACCCCATGCTGTTTTTTTCCTAATTCTGTCATAGGGTTCACCTTAACCACTTCAATACACTGTTTTATATACAGTATACTACACTGACTGCACCATATGGTCTGAACTGGATTATATATACTACGGGACTGCACATAAAATTGTAATGAGATCCCCCTGTTAAACAAGTGCAGAAAAATTGGGCCTTGGGTGTTGGTGGTGGCAGAACAATGAAACCCCTCACAGTTACTCTTGTTGGGCACAGGAAGGGGCCGTTCTGTTGTAAACTATTTTAAAAATTGTAATGATATTCCCCAGTCAAACAGGTGTAGGAAAATTGGTCCTTGGGTGTTGGTGGTGACAGAACACTGTAACCCCTCACAGTTAATCTTGTTGGGCGCAGGAATGGGCCCTGCTGTTGTAAATTATTTTAAAAATTGTAATAACACCCCAGTAAAACAGGTGCAGGAAAATTGGGCCTTGGGTGTTGGTGGTGCCCTAAACCCAAAATATTGTTGGAAGCTAGCATCATCAGGATTCAGTAAGAACAGGATAGGCAGCATAGGCAGTCTACACGGAATCCCAGATCGCTAGCAAATTTAATCAGTTACATCAGCATCAGGGGCTTGATAGCTGCTGATCCAGGGCTGATTCATTTTTATAAATGTGAGCCTCTCAATGGAGTCTGTGGACAGGCGCACTCTTTGATCCATTACGAACCCTCTAGCAGCACTGAATGTCCATTCAAAAAGCATGCTGGATGCAGGACAGGCTAGTAGCTTGATTACATATCGAGCAAGTTCGGGCCAGTGGTTCATCCTTAAGACCCATTAACTCAGTGGATGCTCAGTTGGAAAGGTCTCCAAGTCTACTCTTGCCCCTAGATATTCCTGCACCATATAATGCAGACACTGATGATGGTTGTTGGGTGCTGAGGACTGAAGAATTGTTTGAAGGCATCGGTCAGCCAGCCACCTTCTCCACCGCTCTTCCTCTGACAGAACGAAGCCTCAGAAACACATTGTCCAGCACCAGGAAATGGTAACCTCCTGGGGTCTGGAAAGGCATTGCACAAAAGTTTCTTCCAGGTATTCTGAAGATGTTTCATTCTCTGCTCCCTCTGCGAAGGCAGTATGATCTCGGAAACTTTACCCTTGTAATGTGGACCAAGAAGGGTTGCCAGCCAGTAATGATCCCTCTCCTTGATACCATGAACCCTTGGGTCTTTTCGCAGGCTTTGCAGAATCGGAGAGGCCATGCAGCGCAAGTTTGAGGAGGCATGAGAGTCCTCTGTGTCACTGAGGATAACATTGCCAGGAACTACCTCCTCCCAGACATGTGCAATTCTTTGGGTTTCTGGGGACTGAAAGCCATCCCTTGAAGACTGCTACGTGTTATCCTTTACATCCATGCTGACACATTCCTCCTCCTCCTCTTCTTCTTGTCTGTTTGGCAGCCCTGCAGGAATGCTATCTGCATAAATGGGGCCTTGAGAGGAAAGGAAGTCCTCCTCTTCCTCCCACTGTTTTGCCTCAAGTGCCCTGTCCATGATTCCATGAAGCGTGTGCTCCAGCGGGAAGACTAGAGGGACAGTGTCACTGATGCATGCATTGTCGCTGCTCACCATCCTTTTGGCCTCCTCAAATGGTGACAGGACAGTGCAAGCATCCTTGATCAGTAACCACTGGCGTGGCGAAAAGAAGCCAAGCTCCCCTGAGCCTGCCCTGGTGCCATAATCACATAGATACTCATTCATGGCCCTCTGCTGTGCGTGAAGCCACTGCAGCATTGCCAATGTTGAGTTCCACCTGGTGAGCATGTCACAAATGAGACTGTTGGTGGGCAGGTTGAATTCCCACTGAATGTCAGCCAACCGAGCACTGGCATTGTATGACCACCGGAAATGACCACAGACTTTTCTGGCCTGAATCAGAATATCTGGCAAGCCTGGGTACCTGGCCAAGAAATGCTGCACCACCAATTTCAGGTTGTGTGTCAGGCATGGAACATGTTTCACGTGTCCCTGTCTGAGGGCAGAGAGAAGGTTGGTACCATTGTCGCATACAACCATTCCTGGCTCAAGTTGTCATGGCATCAACCACCTCTGAGCCTGCCCCCGCAGAATCTATGCCCCTGTGGGACAGACCAACCGCATGGCATCTTTGAGACTCACTGCTTAAGTAGCCCCTTGAATGCTTAAGGAGCACTGCTGGTTCAGAGGACACTTCTGCAGAATGGGCCAAAGAGGAAGAAGAAGAGGAGAGGGTGGAGGAAGCAACTGTGGCAGAATAACCACAATGTTTTTGGAGGCATGGAGGCGGAACTAGCTCCAACACTTAACCCTGTCCTGCATCCTTCCCAGCTGCCAGCAGAATTACCCAGTGTGCCATGAAGGAAAGGTAACGTCCCTGACCATGCCTGCTGGACCATGAGTCAGCAGTAATATGAACCTTGTTGCTGACTACCCTGTCCAAGGAGGCCAAAACATTGCCTTACACATGATGGTAGAGAGCTGGAATGGCCTTATATGAAAGAAAATGTATTTTTGGAACCTGCCACTGTGGTACAGCACATTCCACAAATTCACAAAAGGGGAGGGTCTACCAGCTATAAAGATAGCAGTTGTAGTGCTAGCAATTTGGCCAAGCTAGCATTTAGACCCTGAGCATGTGGATGGCTGGGACAGTATTTTTTTTATGGTTCAGCAACCATAGGGTTTCCCATTAGGGAAATTTGCCCACTGAAGTCAACTAGTGGCATACTGCTAGCAGATTGGCTGCAAGTACTTGTGGCACGCATTGCTATAACTTCATTCCTCTCAGTGTAGGCTTTTGAGAGGACTGGAGGTATAGTAGGGGTTGAGGTCACAGATGAGGAGCAAGGAGAAGTCCCCCTTGTTTTATGATGTGGGTCCTTGAGGTGCTGTTGCCAACAGACTGCATGGCAGGTCATCATATGTCTTGTCAAGCATGTGGTGCCCAAGTGGCTACTGTTCTGGCCGCACTTGATCAAAAAAGCCCACACCATTAAACTTTTGGAAGTCAGCGGGGAGTCAGCAGTGCCCTGCACCTGTTGAGCTCTGTGGTGTGATGCAATAGAGTGGCTGCCCTTAAGCTGGCCCCTGGAGGACATCCTGCCTTGTTTTGGAATTGTGCCTCCTCCTCCTCACTTTCCTCCTCTCTTCTCTCAGACACCCAAGTACAGTCAGTGTCCTCATCATCCCCTCCCTCCTCATCACTGTATCAAACTTGGCAGTATGCTGCAGCTGGGGGAACATGACTGCTAGGTTCTTGTCCTTCTGTGGCACCCCCTCTCTCTAGGCTCATGTTACTCCCTTCCTCAACCATCGAACCAACATCGGAGCCTTCAAATTGCTGCGCATCCTCCATCAGCATGTAACCGACACTATGGTCGAATAATTCTGGTGACTCCTCCGTGCATGATGGTGGGGCTACGGAAGGAGTAACTATGGACAAGTAGCCTGCAGAATAGGCTGCTTTGGCAGCTGCATTTGAAGATAAACTAGTATGAGCCTGGGAGACAGAGGATGAGGAGGATGAGGACGGCTTAGTTATCCACCCCACCAAATCTTCTACATCTTGTGGCTCAATAACATGGCCAACAGCAGAAAAAAAGGACAAGCGTGACCCGCCTGCAGAGGATGCACCATGTCCACCACCACCAATTTTCACTGTAGACACAGAAGCTGCTTGTCCTCTTTTAGTGGCCTGGGAGTGTCTGCTCCTCCTGCGTGGCCTTCCGGATATGATGGGGATTTTTTTGAACAACGCACTATATTATATTATATACTGTACACCGCTGAATGCACTGTATATATGGTCTACACTGAATGCAGAGAATATATATACAGTATCTCACAAAAGTGAGTACACCCCTCACATTTTTGTAAATATTTTATTTTATAATTTCATGTGACAACACTGAAGAAATGACACTTTTCTACAATGTAAAGTAGTGAGTTGTATAACAGTGTAAATTTGCTGTCCCCTCAAAATAACTCAACACACAGCCATTAATGTCTAAATCGCTGGCAACAAAAGTGAGTACACCCCTAAGTGAAAATGTCCAAATTGGGTCCAAAGTGTCAATATTTTGTGTGGCCACCATTATTTTTCAGCACTGCCTTAACCCTCTTAGGCATGGAGTTCACCAGAGCTTCACAGGTTGCCACTGGAGTCCTCTTCCACTCCTCCATGACGACATCATGGAGCTGGTGGATGTTAGAGACCTTGCACTCCTCCACCTTCCGTTTGAGGATGTCCCACAGATGCTCAATAGGGTTTAGGTCTGGAGACATGCTTGGCAAGTCCATCACCTTTACCCTCAGCTTCTTTAGCAAGGTAGTGGTCTTCTTGGAGGTGTGTTGTGGTCATTATCATGCTCTGATTCAGTATGTCACAGTACATGTTGGCATTCATGGTTCTGTCAATGAACTGTAGCTCCCCAGTGCTGGCAGCACTCATGCAGCCCCAGACCATGACACTCCCACTACCATGCTTGACTGTAGGCAAGACACACTTGTCTGTGTACTCCTCACCTGGTTGCTACCACACACACACTTGACACCATCTGAACCAAATAAGTTTATCTTGGTCTCATCAGACCACAGGACATGGTTCCAGTAATCCTTGTCCTTAGTCTGCTTGCCTTCAGCAAACTGTGCGGGCTTTCTTGTGCATCATCTTTAGAAGAGGCTTCCTTCTGGGAAGACAGCCATGCAGACCAATTTGATGCAGTGTGCGGTGTAAGGCCTGAGCACTGACAGGCTGAACCCCTACCCCTTCAACCTCTGCAGCAATGCTGGCAGCACTCAAACATCTATTTCCCAAAGACAACATCTGGATATGACGCTGAGCACGTGCACTCAACTTCTTTGGTCGACCATGGTGAGGCCTGTTCTGAGTGGAACCTGTCCTGTTAAACCTCTGTATGGTCTTGGCCACCATGCTGCAGCTCAGTTTCTTTATCTACAAACTCACGACGGTCGTAACGACGTCTCCAACTTCCCCATCCCCAAGTCGGACAGTCACGAGTCCGGAATGTGGCGTGTGACGTAGTTTAACCAGACGTACCGACAGAAGGGTCTTCCTTCGGAGAAGATTTCTACTACGTGTTCTTTCGGGCGTGTCAAACGACTTCCGTTCGTCTGATTCCTGTTCCTAATGACCTTGGTACAGGACACCAGACTACTCTGGTTCTATTTGAATAAACCAAGTCTACCACAGTTCACACACACACCATCGTTGGTCCACTCCTCATGTGTCTG
>BLSH010284318.1:941220-965363 GCA_018402905.1 Glandirana rugosa
CAAAGCAGCGGTATGTGAAATCTCTAATTTCTGCTATCTGTCCTCAGAGCAACAGCACAGACAGCAGTAGTAAAGTAATCTATCTCAGGATGCAGGATCAGGTCTTAAAATGGCTAAAATCTGTCCCTCACGCCGTCAGCTACCTTTCCCTATACTAACCCAAGGAGCATGTGACTGCAGCACTGTGACTCCAGCTTATAAAGAGGCTGGGTCACATGATGCACCGGCCAATCACAGCCATGCCATTAGTAGGCATGGCTGTGATGGCTTCTAAGGGCAAACCAGTGAAACGCTTGTTGATTGGCTGCCCTGCAGCTTCTCAACACGTGGAGTAAAATAGCAGAACCCCGGACCGAACCCGAATGATTTTTGAAATGTCCGGGTCCGGGTCCGTGCCACGGACACCCTAAAGTTCGGTACGGACCCGAACGTTACAGTCCGGGTTCGCTCAACACTAATCGAGACCAATAAACATTTAAGAACCAATGAAGCAAAAAGGCCATTAGGTGGCTCCAAATTGTTACAGATAACACCATAATATACTGAAAAAAATAAAACATTCTAACACAAGAAATCGAGCCTAAAAGGCACTCTATGTCTAACGTAGAGGAGGCCGAGGGGGTTACATAAGGGCAATTATCAACTGTAAAACGGTGTTAGGCCAAACCAAAACAAACAAAAAAAAAACCTTTTTTAGTGCTAACAGTCAGAGTAAGGTATGGTAGGGGCCTCGCATCCTGAGGGAGGGAAAACAAAACAATTAGGTCCAACATGGTAGGGGTTAAGAACAGTCAAAATGGGGTGGGATACCCAGCTCTGTCAGAGGTTGATCTTAGGATTAACCCTATTGTATGACAGAACAGACTAAAAAAAAAAAAAAAAAAAAATTTCAGGGGGAGCAGAAAAAAAACACACTGCTCCCAGGGTAGAGCAGCAGTATCAAAGTGAGGTGAGCGATCCATTGGGGAAGATGACCTGGAGCGGCATTTGTGGTCTTGAGACTGCCATCGTAGTAGAAATGGGAGGCCAGGGGTGCCCGGTTTGAATGGCCAGTCGGGCAAGGAGACCTGTGGAAGTTCCAGAGTGCTCAGAAATGTAGGGAGATCGCCCAGCGTGCGGAAAATGGCAGTTTTACCCTCATGACAGACTCTGAGATGGAAAGGAAAGTGCCAGTGGTATATTATGTGACGGGACTGTAGGAGTTGAGTCAATGGTTTGAGGGCTTTTCGTATTGTTAGGGTTTGGCGAGAGAGATCCGGGAGGAGCATCACAGGAGTTCCGTTGAAAAGGATGGTATCCTGAGTACTGGCGGCCCGCATGATCGCCTCTTTAACTTTGAAAAAATGCACTCTGCACAGTTTGTCTCTGACAAAGGTGGGATCAAGTGTTCTGGGACTGGCGGTCCTATAGACCCGGTCTAGCTCAATATCCGATTCTTTAGGTTGTTTCATAAGCTGGTTAAATATGGCTGACACAGCTGCAGCTGGATCCTTTGGTTCCACCGACTCCGGGATGCCGCAGATGTGAATGTTATTGCAACGATTACGGTTTTCTTTGTCATCCTGTTGATAAGACAATTGTTGGAGCATCACAGTGTGAGTATTAAGTATTTCTTCGTGGGATTGGACCGAGGCCTGGAGGCTGTCGGTTGTGGCTTCTATGTCATCAAAACGTACCCCTATATCTCTGTTAAGTTCAGAGACCTCTTGCTTGTATGTTTTTTCAATTCTCTTAACATAGTGTTCAAAGTCAGTTTTGGTGGGAAGAGATCTGATGTAGCTGTGTAGGGATTTAATTTGGGTTTCCAGGTCCCATCCTTCCCCGGACCCCAGGGAGGCATTAAAATGGCTCCTAAAATACCTAGAGGGGTGATTGGAGCCCTCCGGAGAGGTAAGTCTAGGGCGATAGTTCCCTTGTGTGTCCATGGTTGAGTCTGAGCGCGTAGGGAACGGAGGAGCTGACGCCATATTGGAGCTAGGCTGGTGATGGGCTGTAGCTGCTGAGTGGGTGTTGAACTGTCCCAAATTGCTCCCTTGGCGCGCCCCTCCGGAGCCCTTCTGCTCCTTGGGTTTGTCTTTCCCCATGTAGGACTATTGAAAAAAGGTTTGGCTATGTCTTAAAGCCCTGCAAAGTTAAGGGGCCCAGGGGCTGAGGCAAACATGTCTTCACAGCTCCATGCGGCCAGCTAAGCCCCGTTACACTGCGGTAGAGTAGCTGATAGTCTGGTGAAGGGGCTGCAAAAAAAAGGGGGGAGGGGCTAAGTCTCAACAATAATCCCCCTCAGGGGATGCAGTTCAATGACTGGGGGTGCTTCAGGGGTAGAATGGAAATTTTACTATGGGCCCAGTGATGGTGTACAGGCGGTGGGTGGAGTAAGATGGCCATCAATTGTGTGTGGGGCAGAGATTTACACCCCAAGCAGACACGAAAGGGAGTCACTGGTGGTGGTGCAGCCGACTGGGTGGGCAGCTCTGGGTATCCAGGCACTGGTAGGGCAGTCGCAGGTGGATCTTGAGGGCCAGAAGACACAGGCCGCACTGAGGTTGGGTGGAGCCAGATGGCTGTCGTGCGTGAGGTAGTCCGGAGCCACAGGCTGACTTGCTGGACTCTGCAGGAGAGTCTCACCTTGATGGGGCGCGCTCTGGACAACGGGCGACAAGGAGGACAGCGGTCGGTAGGGATACCGCTTCTGTGGCAGTCTCGTCTGCCAGTGGATGGGTAGAGCGGCCAGTCTGAGGCCTAGAAAATGGTGGCCGCTGCTGGGTGGAGAGCGCCGTGTCGGCCCGGATCGTGCCGTAGGTGGGCGAGGAAGGGGCACTGCGCACAGTCCCGGGGACAGCAGGGGGTGTAGGGACACACTCCAGGGGGTTTGTTTTGCCAGATGGTGCCACAGGAGGGTGGATGGCTGAGGATTGTTGGAGAGGTAACCGGAGCTCCTCTCTTTTGCGTCCTGCTCCATGCTCGGGCGGACACGCCCCCTGTTTGTTTTAAATTTAGCCTTTCACAGTGCATAGTAGGGTAATTTGTATTTTAGATTCAACTTATAAAATACCTTTTTGCCCAAAACTTCACTATATTGTAGATCTCCAGCCACTGCTGGTATCCAACACTTACAGGTGTGTCCAAAAACATTTTAGAGAATGACTAGCTAATGGATGCATCTGGAAGTTTTCGATACCAGTTGCAGCCATAGGCCTGGACATGTAGGTGACCTATTGGAAATGTGTCTAGCCTCTTTTACAGGGTGGTCTAAGAGTCACCATAAGAAGCCAGTGATAGGGGTGCTTAGTAGGGGGGTGTTTCGGAGAACGAATCCCCTTCTTGCATTGATGCCAGTGACACTAAGAAACAAAGTTTGATTGGTATTAGTGGGAGTCCTATTGACACCAATAGATGAGGCTGTCTGTTTTTTAGGTGTTGAAGGTGTTGGTTAAGGTTCTTTTTCAGTTTTTCAACATTTTGCCATGTTTATGTACATAGAAACAAAAAGCTGTTTGTTAAGGCAGGAGAAGAGAACAACATTGGAGAAAAAATTATTTTCTAATATTGTTTTTTCAGTATTGTTTCTGTAGCCAATATTCTCTTATGATTACACTGAAAATCAGTCAAGGGAGGGCACTCTATGAGCTTTTCTATGTTGATGCCACCTGCCTCACTAAATATTGTCTCAGTAGTCTAAGGTTTGTTGAGTCCAAAATATAGGCCTTTTTGAATGTGTGGTTTTCTCTCAGAAATTACTTTGGAAAGGACAGCATGCTTCTGCCTAACTTGATGTAGTTAAGTCACCGCTCCACTTTACAGGCCTTTTAAAGACTGCAGAGCAGTCAAGTTAAGCCATCCCCATCCTGTTGGGTACAATAAAGAACCAATCCTTTCCGGAGTAGTTAATAAAGTTGGTCACACCAAGATATCACTGCAATCAGAACTCCGGTATACAAATATTGTGAAAAGGCCCACCAATGTCACAACATATGCAAACATGGTGGGAAAATTATAGATAAATTACCACGACTCCCTATTGGCTAGCATGTGCTACAACTGAAGTAAGGGTTATGATTAAGCAAATTTGTTCATGAAACGCATTAACCGTGCTGCTCTTGTGCTCTTGTATCATGTTCATTTGATGTCTGATGTCTGATATGGTTTTAAATGGAATAAAGTTACTCATTTTTCTGAAGATTGGAGTGCGGTCATCTTCTTTGCATATCTCTTCAAGCTACCCTGTTCATGAACTAAACCGACACCTCGTGCCAAGTCCAGTGATCAGATCACCTGGAGCAGTGTCGCTTCTCTCATTGTTGCTTACTCTAACTAAATCAAGCAATACCTATAAAAGAACAGTGTATGCCCTAACTCATTTATTAAAGCCCACAGGAAAACTGGCATTTCCAGGACTGTCAATCTCCTGGGTCCCCTGTAGCTCTCACAGTGGCTCCTACCTCTGACCTTAACATCAGTGTTTTATCCTGTATTGGGTGGAGGTCAGAGGGAGGAACCAGCAAAGGGTTAGACGGGGTTAGATGCGGGGAATCTGGGAGAACAATGGTCAGTTTCAGCGCATAATTTAACAGAAGATTTTTTCAGTACTTGAGCGGTGTTTAGTGACACAGGCAATATGAAAATGGAGCATACATCACTGGATATGCAGTAGACATTTTATGTTGTAGAAATGCAATAATAGCACATTTTTTAAATGGTACAATTGTTCTAACAGTTAAATATGTTCTTCATTTAACAGGTATATGGTTACAGTCTTGTTCTGATGAACACATTTGAAACTAAGAGGAATCCGCAAACTGTGATTTAGTGAATTCTTCTGATCATTTCAATCTTTTCGTAATTTTGAGTCCATTAAAACATGCAAATGTTTGTTGGTAGAGCATAAGTGCTAGATAGAGATAAATGCCATTAAAATCATAAATGGTTCCTGCAGTCTAAATGTTACCATTTATCTTACCAACAGAAAGATATTCTGTATATGGTGCGAGACAAGTTCATCCACTGGTCAGAATGAAGACATTTCAGGTGCACTTCTTTACAGCAATCAGATCATTAAAGAGTGTTGGAATGACTATGATGGATGGCAACATCAATATAAAGTTCGAGTAAGTGGTATATCATCAGCACACAGGTTGCTTGTCCAAAGTTTAATGGTCACATAAAATGTAGCTTTTATGTGATAATTAAAATTGCTTCGGACAAGCAATAGGATGTGCTGATGACGTATCACGTACTTAAGTTTGTACACTGATGATGACAATTTAAACAAGCTCTTATTTACTGCTAAATACATGTTATTATACTGATACTAAACATGCACTGTTAAATTTACATTATTCTTTCTCTTTCTGTATGTGGATGATGGCACTCTAATTTTTATTTTAATAAAAAATAATCTGACTACCTTTTTCCTAATCAATATACAGCTGTCATATGACCCAAATCTTTCTTGCCTGCAGGGAAACATAGCAGGAGGAGCTTCTAGTCGTCTGCTACTGGTCACATGTTCAAAATAATATTAAACAAAAAACGTATTTGAGTACAAATTTAACCAAGTCTCACACCTCTTAAAAAGTATACCTAACCACTCCACTGTTATCCCTTGGAAAATATTATCGTACCTAACTAACCTCAATTCTAAGCTCAAGGGCATATCGTTATTTTATCATTTCTTGAGCCAAAAATCGGTATATGAGAAAACCTCTTCTATGATTGCATGGGAGACAGATTTGAAATCTTCCTTTTCCCCTGAATAAAAAAGGCACTCTCAGTCACATATAAGTCATCCAAAAGTGTTAATTTGTGGGAACTATCCCAAAAAATACTACTCAGGTGGTATCTGACACCCACAAAGGTAGCCAAATTCAATCCACAGTCCTCCCCATTGTGCTGGAGACACTGTGGGATGAGGGGATCTCTAATTAACACCTTGCGGTCATTCCAGAGGCTACAAACCTTCTGGAAGGACATGTTCAAAATTATGAATAAAATTACTGGGCATAGACTCTCTGTAGAACCCAATATAGCTATCCTATCTTTAGGATTAAATTCTGTCCCGAAATGTGTAAAGGATGTAGTATCCCAAATCTTGATAAGTGCTAGACTGGAAATCACAAGACACTGGAGAGACACAAAAGCCCCTACTATAAAAGAGGTAATTAGAACAACAAATATACATATTTCATACAAACTAATGTTTGCGTCCTCTTAAGGCAATTTCCGAACCAAACTTCCTTATTTAGAAATTTGGACTAAGTGGTATAAACAAAATACTGATTCATAAAGCTCATATTTGAATTACTGAACCTAACTCAACTTGCAATCTGATGGCTCACCCAATTTCCTGCTTACTTCTACAGCTTATCCCATGTTTTAATACTATGTTTACTTGTTATATTGCTCCCAGTTGGAGCACTTAAATATTAAGTGACCATAATACCATTCCATATAACTACTCATATATTGATATGTGCTACCTATATATTCCTCAAGGCACTCTCCTCATTACCATGGAGGCTGGGGGCAGAGGCTGCCCCCCCCCCCCGTTACAGCATGATCCCTTTGGGGGCCGCTGAGGTGGAGCCAGCTGACACAAACAGAACTCCAACATGGTCATGTAACACAACAGTAATGCTATTTCAGCTTTTGCAACGTCAATATGTTCTTACAGTTATCCTATCAAACAATGCATTGTCGCTTAAGTATTTTTGAGTTCTTTTTTCTCTGTATATAAAAACCTCAATAAAAATGTATCAAAACTAAAAACGTATTTGGACATATAGAGTAAAAATAATAAATAATATCAATAAACTGTTTAAATTGTCATACAAACATATATTTAAGATGAAATCTTAGTTTTTTTTATAAATAACATAGTTTAGATGGATTTCCGTGAGTCACAGGCTGTATCACTCCCTTCCACCCTGTGTCTTGAAATAACAGGGAGGTGAAGCCACCATCAATCAAGATGTAATAACCCACCCCATTGTGTTTAGCTGGTTAGTGTGCATAGAGGAGGAGAGAGGGAGTAGGTTGCCATTTACCACTGTGTGAATGCCCATATGTGTGATTCTATAGTCACATGGGCTGCTGTGATAGGGAGGAAATGCTCAGCATAGAAACTCACTGAAAACTGAGCATGTTCACTAGCTCTGCAAAATCCCCAACTGCTGTGGCGACATGGACAAAAGGGGAAGATAGAGAACAGTAGGATCAAGCAGGTTTTTTGCAGAATACAGAAAACAGTGACCGAGTGAGTATGAACAGCATGTAATACAGCATTCATTGATAGTTTTTAGTAATGTGGGTTTAGGGACTCTTTAATATTGTACTACTACTTAAAAAGTATTTAGAGTTTGTGATACCCTTTATTGGCTAACTTGAGTTAGTAGTGTAGCGATGTCCCTGACCTCCAAAGGCCTAGTGGTGATCTCCAGAGTCAGAGACAGCTGGCATTCCTCCTCAGGGTGCAGGTTATTAGGCATGGAATGATTGGGCGCGAGTCACTTTTAAAATTAACAAAAATAGATTTATTGTCTCTTAACAAGAACTGGGGGAGAGAGGGTTAGGGCCAGGACACCCTTAGGCAAATGCAATATGCAAATGGGCAGACTCCACAGACAAAAATAGAAGTAGGCCGACAGCAACTCAGAAAAAGGGACTTTAAGCTGAATGCAGAAACCTGTATTTTTGTAGCAACTGCTGTCTCCTACAGCAACACTTCACTCTCGATGCCCCACTGTAGATGAACTCACAGTATCTCCCTGCAGATCTTCACTCATATCTCACAGTATCCCACTGTAGATCACTCAAGCTTCACCCATGCTATACCGCTCGGTCCCTGACTTGACTCACAGCTACCCGCTGTACTTATCTTCCAGGTGCACCCACGCCACCTGCTGGGTTCCTGGATGAGACTGCTGAAGCTTTCCCACTTCTTCACCATCCCAGCTAATGAAAAAGGATGTTCTGGTACTTCTTCAGACTTCCATCCTCTCTACACCTGCCTCTGATAACAGGAGTGCTCGTCCCTTTGTGGCAACTGCTTCTCCTTTACCGCTGGCACTGATCCAGTCCCCCCTCAGGCAGAACCTACTAAACTTAGTTAGGCCTCCGACTTGAAGCCTAACTCACTGCTGCTACTTGGATTCCTGGATAGGCCTCAGACAGGCCTAGCAGCCAGGTGCTCCCAGGATAGGCATCAGGCTTCTGGCCTCGCAACCCCGGAGCCATGCGACACACGTCCACCCAGGCAGCCACCCAGGTGGCAAATAACCTCGATCACCTGACTCCTTCCAAATAAATAGGCTATCCCAACATGCTCAGCCTCTGAAAGAGACTCCTGCTGATTGGCTGAGACAACACATTTACTCGTAACCTGTATTCACTGTAATTCATCATTCTAATGTCAGAAGCAGAAGTGCCACCCAGTGACAGAAGAGAGGGATTACACACCAGACTCAGGCTTAGGACAAAAGTCAGTGGATCCAACTACCAATTAGCCAGGCTAGTTGCCACCTAGTATAACTAAATTTGTTAGCAGCCCTGTTTAGGGGCAAGGTACTACATTAGCTTTTGAGGTAACATAGATCCAAAATGCTTTCATCTTAAATAACCTAAGTTAACCAATAAAGAGTAGCATCTAAACTCCGCCGTCTATAAACGGTGATCCTCGCATGCGCAATTTGAGTGTGCCCGCAGGTTGGGCGGACTCGATGTCCGCCGGCAACCCATGACCACCTGCTACAAAGGAAGAATGGGGAACCGCCAATGTAACACGGCGGTTCCCTGTTCTGACAGGCAGCATGATCTACTGATCCTTGTACTCTGGATCAGTTAGATCTGTTATGCCCTGGCAGCCCAGCTCCCATACAGTTAGAATACGCCTAGGTAACACAGTTAACCCCTTCATTGCCCCCTGCAGGTTGACCCCTTCCCTGTCGGTGACATTTATACAGTAATCAGTGTTTTTTTTTTTAGATGTGATCGCTGTATAAGTGTCAATGGTGCCAAAGAAGTGTCAAATATGTCTGACATGTCCGCTGCAAAATCGCAGATCGCCATTATAAATAGTAAAAAAAACAAAAAAGTAAAAAATGCCATAAATTAATTCTCATGGTATGTAAACCTGGCGACTTTTGCGCAAACCAATCAATATACGCAGATTGCAATATTTTTTTTACCACAAATATGTAGAAGAATGTATATCAGCAAAAACTGATGAATAAATTAGTTTTTTTGGACATGTATTATAGCAAAAAATAAAAAACATTGTTTTTTTAAAAAAAGTGTCGCTCTTTTTTTGTTTATAGTGGTGATCAGAAGTGACGCAAAGGTTATCAAATACCACCAAAAGAAAGCTCTATTTATGGGAAAAAGGACGTCAATTTCGGCGCTAAACTATACAGAACAGAAATCTCACTATACAATGTCAGGCTCGTCCCAGACACCCTCAAACAAAACAAATGCAAACCTTTCTTTTGAGTCCTCAGATCAACCAATTCCCAATATGTAGCTCTCTCAGTGTAGTGTTTCTGAATACCAGGCCAGAGCAACACTGTGCCCTCCTCCTGGTCATTTAACCACACCTGAGACTGGACTCCAGTGGACCCAAATACCCAGCTTGGAGCCAGCCCTGCTTCAGTCCAATCCAGAAGAACATATGGGAGGTGACAGATAGCGTCCGTGTATCACTTTGCCTCGCATACCGTCACATATCCCCCCCTCTGCTCAAGCTCCTGGGGTTGAGCAACTATCCCAACCAGTGCACCCGGGAAAGGACATCCGCATTATTTTGGCCCTTATCCACCCTATGCTCCACTGTAAAATTAATGGGTTGTAAAGTGAGGAACCACCTTGTCACCCGACTATTCTTTTCCCTGTTGTCACACATCCACTTCAAGGAGGCATGGTCGGTGACTAGCCTGAACGTTCTCCTCAATAGATAATACTTCAGGGCGTCTAAGGCCCATTTCATAGTGAGGCACTTTTTCTCTATGATTGCGTAATTTTTTTCATGCCTGTTAACTTGCGGCTCAGGTGTACAACTGGGTGCTCCTCCCGTCTCTGATCTGGGACAGTACCGCCCCTAGACCCACATCAGATGGGTGAGTCTGCGCAACAAAGGGCTTGCTTTAACCTCTGAAATGCCTTTTCGGCCTCAGGATTCCACTTCACCATGACCAACCCTCTACCCTTCATCAGGTCTGTTAGAGGGATGGCAATTGGGGCAAAGTCGGTTATGAAATGTCTGTAGTACCCCGTGATTGTCAGGCTGGATCACTGAGGTCAGTCTGTGTAAAGGGGAGAAAAAGCTCTATTTTTACTCACAAATTCTTTAACGTCATTTTGTTGTGTTACGGACACAACAAACTCATGGTTATGGGGACATCAGGGGTCACTGGTACCCTGTCCTTTTGAGGAGGGGAGACGGTCAGTAAACTCTCTCTTTCCCTCCTTAAATGGTTTTAAGAGATTAACATGGTAAATTTGCTTCAGTTTTCTTTTCCCTGGCTCGTAAACTTTGTCGTTTATCTCCCCTACAATTTCCCTAACCTCAAAGGGCCCCTGCCACTTGGCCAGGAATTTACTTTCAACAGTGGGGACCAGTACGAGGACTCTGCCCCAGGGGTTGAAAGTTTGGGTCTTGGCACCCCGATTATAAACCCTCCTCTTGGCTTCCTGGGCTCGTTCCTTATGTTCCCGTACCAGGGGCAGGACAGCTGCGAAACGATCCTGCATAAAGGAGATATGCTCTATGATGCTTCTATACGGGGTGGTCTCTCCTTTCCACATTTCTTTTGTGACATCTAGCAGCCCCCTGGGATGTCTACCGTACAAGAGTTCAAACGGGGAATAACCCGTAGATGCCTGTGGAACCTCTCGTATAGCAAACATGAGATATGGTAGCAAAAAATCCCAACTTCTTTGTTGACCACCTTTTTCAACATGCTTTTGAGGGTTTTATTAAATCTCTCCACAACTCCATCCATTTGGGGGTGGTAGACAGAGGTACGGAGATGGGAGATTTTGTATAACTTGCACAGTTCCTTAGCAACCTTGGACATGAACGGGCTGCCCTGGTCTGTTAAGACCTCTTTTGGGATCCCCATACAATGAAATACTTGGACCAATTCCTTGGCGATAGTCTTAGCGGAGGTATTCCGCAAGGGCATGGCTTCAGGATAGCATGTCGCGTAGTCCAGTATTGCCAGAATGTGCTGGTGGCCCGGGCAGTCTTTACTACTGGCCCCACCAGATCCATGCCAATTCTTTTAAAAGACACTTCAATTATGGGTAAGGGAACAAGTGGACTGTGAAAACGGGGTGACGGTGCAGACATTTGACACTTGGGGCATGACTCACAGTACTCTCTGACATCTGCATACAGCCCGGGCCAGAAGAATCCCTGGGTTATTCTCTCCCTGGTCTTCTCCATACCCAGATGTCCCCCCCATTATATGACCATGGGCCGAGTCTAGCACCATCCTGCGGTAGGGTTTGGGAACCACAAACTGTTCCACCTCGTCCCCACTGTGTTTTACCACCTGATACAGCAAATTGTAGAGCCATGTAGGGGAAAGACCCCCCCTATTAGAATCCACATGTTCCACATCCATCATCTTAATTGGCTCTAATAAGGGTGACATCTCCTAATTGTTCTGTACAAAAATCCTCCCTCCTGATCTCTAAGTCAGGTGTCACATTCTGTCCAATCCCACTATTAGAGTCAGAGATGTCCTCTTGTTTGGTAACCTCAAGCTGAGAGCTATCTTACAGGTCCTCTGGCTCCCCAGCCATTTCAGGAAAAGGTAGAGGGTCTCCTCCTTCCTCAGTCCTGCTAACAGTCTCACCTTCTAATCGGGAAAAAGGGTCTGGTGAGAGTTTCCATGTTTCTCCAGCAGGGGGAGCTCTATCCTCCAGACTCCCTGTGCCTTCCCATAACCTCCAAAAATGGGGAAAATCTCTCCCCACTAGGACCTCATGAAGCAGGGTTACCACCCCCACTGAATGTGTCACACTGCCCAAGGGGTGTTAATCTCAACCACCGCAGTCTGATAGTCCCAAGAGTCCCCATGGATGCAAATGACCCCAATTGTGCTAGGGTGCACTTTTGCAGGATTTACACAATTGCTGTTGACTAAATTCATAACACTACCCGAATCAAGCAGTGCAGTGACTGGCTTTCCATCAACAAAAATCACACACATTTGCTTTTCCATGTGACCCTGATGTGATGCAGTACATGTGACCTGGGCAAAAAGAGATATGCATGTTTTCATATAAGCATTATCACACTGCATTGGTTCATCATTTAGGGGACAGTTGGCAGCAATATGTCCCAATGTATGACATCGGTAGCACTGTATGTGCTCTATACCCAGTCCTCTCAAGGGTCGCCAAGACCTTCCTGGCTTATTTGGCTGGTCTATTTCTAGTACACCATGAATCTTCAAGATAGCGCCCAAAAAATGTATTAAAGTGATCACATCACAGCAGTAAATTGAAATGTTTTGTGGTCATGCATGACCCCTTTATCACATTGCAACCTACTGCTGTGATGCAATACACAAAATAATACATTTTTTTTTAGAAGCTATTTTGAAGATTCCCTGTGTTGATGATATATTATATATTCTTTGAATTGTGTTGACACAATTCCCAGCTGGTTCCCAGCTACAGCACCCAATTGCTTCAAGACATTTCCAGGAACGTGTGCAATGGGAATATTCTATGTAACTTCCCATATGGGGTCTGTCCAAAGACCCATTCAGTTGTTGCCCGAGAGATTCCTTGATCCAAAACTTAATGTAAACAAAGGGGCAGGATATTAGTTATGTGATGACGGGTCACTGGAGAGGCACACTTGAGGAACTAGTCTCACCACCTCAGTGCTTTTTGGGAGGGCAGAGCCTTATGGGGAACTGAGAAAAAAATTGCTTATCAGGTCCATCTTGATTTTAATTAAATAGCAGCTATGCAAGCCACCCATTGCTGTGCACTGTAAATCAAAAGCCAGACAGACCTGATGGTATTTTAGTTCCAGACAAGTCCCCCCCACCCCTAGGGTTGCCACCTGTCCGGGATTCACCCGGACCGTTTGGGTTTTGAATCATGTGTCCTTGTTTCAGTCCATCTGAAACCCGGACACAATATTGAGACAGGAATGTGGCTCAGAACAGGGCCTGATAGGAGGGTGAGGGGGCACTATGTGTGCCACATTACCATTCTCTTTGAAGTGCCCAAAGGTGTCCCCAGGACTGCTACAATCCTATAGTGTATGCTAAAGATTTTTTTTTTTGGCTGTGTGCCGCTAAAGTGTTCGGGTTTGGCTTGAGGAAAAAGTGGCAACCATACCCACCCCCCACTATAAAACTCCTCACCCATGTGCCTGTCTATGTGTGGATGTGGTCACCTGGGATAGAGCACACTGAGGAAGGACTGTCCATCCTGGACACTCCAACGTCAGCCTTGGCCTCCAAAAAATGAATGTGCCTGACAGGTACATGAATCTATAGTTATAGTAATAGTAATATACTATATATGTATTTCCTTTATTTTCTTTCCTTCTGCTCTTTTCCTCTTCCTAAGGTATCTTCTGCTCTTGGTCTCCCTGCTTATTTCACACTTGCACACCTTTGATCCCCCCCCCACCCATAGCGGCTTAGTATGTGGAGACCTATAGCGGATGGGCCCGTTGATGTCACTGGTTTCCATGGCATTGGCGGCCCTCGCTGACTAGCGTCTTTGGTTATCCAGGCTTCAATCAGCCGCATTGGGCATGCACAGTCGGTCGCCGAAGCCTATTGGCTGGCTTGGCTGGTTGCATGGCAACCAATGCCGACAACAGGGCAAATCTGCGCATGCGCCGCCAGCACCCCTTAATGGATCGGCTTACCTGGCTGGTTGCTTGGCAACAAGCAACGCCGACATAACTCCTTTGATTAGGTGCATCTGCCGATCGGGCAGATGCGCCTGACTATCAGGCAAAGTAGATGAACAATTATGTAAAGGGTCAAAGAGCCACAGCACTGCCATAATGCCATGCTTCCCCAGCTGCAGCTGACAATGCTCAGCATATAAATACAGTATCTCACAAAACCGAGTGAGAGTGATAACACCAAATTTAACACACCTGCTCTCTGAGACCTTGCAACATTAAAGAGTCACATGACACCGGGGAGGGAAAATGGCTAATTGGGCCCAATTTGGACATTTTCACTTAGGGATGTACTTACTTTTGTTGCCAGCGGTTTAGATACTGTATCAATGGCTGTGTATTGAGTTATTTTGAGGGGACAGCAAATTTACACTTTTATGCAAGCTGTACACTCACTACTTTACATTGTAGCAAAGTGTCATTTATTCAGTGTTGTCACATGAAAAGATATAATAAAATATTTACAAAAATGTGAGGGGTGTACTTACTTTTGTGGGATACTATGTATATATATATATATATATATGTATATAAAACATTTGTATATTTTGTTTGGCGGGACTAATGATTTCATATGCTACATAGTAGGTAAAGCTGAATAAAGACAACAGTCCATCCAGTTCAACCTGTGTAGGTGTGTGTGTGTAGAAAAATAATTTCCCATATCCCTGTATATTGTTTTCGCTAAGATGCACATCCAAGAGTCTTTTAAAACTAACCATACCTCCTGCTGACACCACTGATTGTTTAAGAGAGTTCCACATCCATACCGCCCTGACAGTGAAAAACCCCCTATGCAGCTTAAGACTAAACCACTTCTCCAGTCTCATCGTGTGGCCCCGTGTCCTCTTACACTTACTGGGACTGAAAATGTCATACTTAAGCTGGAATCACCGTTGAAATATTAGTATATCACTTTCATATCTTCTCTCAAGTGTCTCTTCTCCAGGGAGAATAAATTTAGTGCTTGTAGTTGTTCCTCATAATTGCGTTCATCCAGTCCCAATATTCATTTAGTTACCCTTCTCTGGACTCTCTCCAGCTCCAGCACATCCCTTCTGAGGATTGGTGACCAGAACTGGACGGAATACTCCAGATGTGTTCTAACCAGAGTTTTATAAAGTGGCAGAATAATTGTTTTATCTCTTCAGTATATGATGTTATGAGGTGGGAGTGGCCATTTTCTCTCTGGTTCTGATTGGTGGATGTTCACTTAAATACTTCTGCACAACTTTATGCACTTATCACATGCCTGAGGAAGGCGTGACTCTGAAAATGTTGCACTATACTGTTTTGTGATGTGATCTTTCTTTAGGTCTGGTTCACACCTATGCAGGTTGCAGTTTGCATATACTAGGTGCATTTTGCTTTTTTCAATACACGTTTTTGATCCATTGAAGTCTATGGAACCAAAAAACAGAAAAAAAGTCCCTGGCCTTTCCCATAAATTGCATACATGTGAACACGACCCATAGGAAACCATGTTATATGGACTGTAGTGTGTTTCTGCAAAACTGAAAACGCGCTAAAAAATGCATAGGTGTGAACCAGGCCTAAATAAAAGACGTTTGGGTGAAATTAATGATCCTTCATGTGCTGGCGAATATCTACATACAGTCAGGTCCATAAATATTGGGACTTCGACACAATTCTAATCTTTTTGGCTCTATACCCCACCACAATGGATTTGAAATGAAACAAACAAGATGTGCTTTAACTGCAGACTTTCAGCTTTAATTTGAGGGTATTTACATCCAAATCAGGTGAACGGTGTAGAAATTACAACAGTTTGTATAAGTGCCTCCAACTTTTTAAGGGACCAAAAGTAATGGGACAGATTAACAATCATAAATCAAACTTTCACTTTTTAATACTTGGTTGCAAATCCTTTTCAGTCAATTACAGCCTGAAGTCTGGAACGCATAGACATCACCAGACGCTGGGTTTCATCCCTGGTGATGCTCTGCCAGGCCTCTACTGCAACTGTCTTCAGTTCCTGCTTGTTCTTGGGGCATTTTCCCTTCAGTTTTGTCTTCAGCAAGTGAAATGCATGCTCAATCGGATTCAGGTCAGGTGATTGACTTGGCCATTGCATAACATTCCACTTCTTTCCGCTAAAAAACTCTTTGGTTGCTTTCGCAGTATGCTTCGGGTCATTGTCCATCTGCACTGTGAAGCGCCGTCCAATGAGTTCTGAAGCATTTGGCTGAATATGAGCAGATAATATTGCCCAAAACACTTCAGAATTCATCCTGCTGCTTTTGTCAGCAGTCACATCATCAATAAATACAAGAGAACCAGTTCCATTGGCAGCCATACATGCCCACGCCATGACACTACCACCACCATGCTTCACTGATGAGGTGGTATGCTTTGGATCATGAGCAGTTCCTTTCCTTCTCCATACTCTTCTCTTCCCATCACTCTGGTACAAGTTGATCTTGGTCTCATCTGTCCATAGGATGTTGTTCCAGAACTGTGAAGGCTTTTTTAGATGTCGTTTGGCAAGCTATAATCTGGCCTTCCTGTTTCTGAGGCTCACCAATGGTTTACATCTTGTGGTGAGCCCTCTGTATTCACTCTGGTGAAGTCTTCTTTTGATTGTTGACTTTGACAGACATACACCTACCTCCTGGAGAGTGTTCTTGATCTGGCCAACTGTTGTGAAGGGTGTTTTCTTCACCAGGGAAAGAATTCTTCGGTCATCCACCACAGTTGTTTTCCATGGTCTCCCTAGTCTTTTGGTGTTGCTGACCTCACCGGTGCATTCTTTCTTTTTTGGATGTTCCAAACAGTTGATTTGGCCACACCTAATGTTTTTACTATCTCTCTGATGGGTTTGTTTTGTTTTTTCAGCCTAATGATGGCTTGCTTCACTGATAGTGACAGCTCTTTGGATCTCATATTGAGAGTTGACAGCAACAGATTCCAAATGCAAATAGCACACTTGAAATTAACTCTGGGCCTTTTATCTGCTCCTTGTAAATGGGATAATGAGGGAATAACACACACCTGGCCATGGAACAGCTGAGCAGCCAATTGTCCCATTACTTTTGGTCCCTTAAAAAGCGGGAGGCACATATACAAACTGTTGTAATTCCTACACCGTTCACCTGATGTGGATGTAAATACCCTCAAATAAAGCTAAAAGTCTGCAGTTAAAGCACATCTTGTTCGTTTCATTGTGATGGTGTATAGAGCCAAAAATATTAGAATTGTGTCGATGTCCCAATATTTATGGACCTGACTGTATTGTACAGGTTCCAGTATCCAGCTTGCGGGCACTACAGCACCCAGTACCTTAAGAGCTCATTCCAGGAATGTGTGCAATGGGAAAATGGACTGAGGTACATTATTCTGACGCAAGCACCAACAATTTTAGAGCCCCAGGCGGAATTCTAAAGGGTTCCTGGGATAAAAAGTGAGGGAAATTCCATGACTTTATGGTTGCCATTAGAACAATAGTAGAGGAGAATTCTCCCAATGCTCCAGTGGCAATTCCCCTTACTTGAGCGAGATCTCCACTTATTTTCTGTTGTGCTTCTGGAACAGGAAGTGGAAACTACAGTGTGGGCACAGACAGCAATGAAAGTTCCAACTTTACCCACTCTATACAAAATAATTGAAAGTTTGGCTGAAGTTGACTTGAAGTTTTTGTGCTGGGAAGATTATATACATCAAGCTGATCACATATAAATGTAAATCCAAAAAACTTTCAAAAAAAAATATTGATTCCTGTTAATACCACGGGCAGGTTTAGGAATGAGAAAATTCAATAAATCTTTACTGTAACTTAGCTATGCATCTATATCATTATGTCAAAAGTGCCTTTTAGCAGTCACTCTGGGTCGTGGGAGAAAACGTGAAGTAATTGTTCAGTGTTATTGTTCAGAAAGAGTGTCATTGTTTTTAGCTAAATCATTGCTAATAATTCAACTGGCATCCTACATTAAGGTTACTGAAAATAGGAGCCAAGTGGAAACAAAAAAGTGCCCACACACTGATTATTGCTTAGAACAACTTTTTCTAACCTTTTTAACAGGGAGGAACCTATGAAATACTATAACTTTCAGGATGTAGGGAACTCCTGCTAATAATTACTGTAGTTATATCTCACAGAACATTACTGTGATTGTCAGGGGGAAGAATGATTTTTATATTTGTCTTCAGTAGTGAGACCCCCACCACCTTACAGATAGCTAAAAAATAACCAGGGTTCATGGTTATTTATCTGAGAGGCAGAAATTTGCTCAGTTAGCTGATTGGTGGGTAGAAATATTTGGTGGTATGATTATCCTGCTTGCCTATGTAGCCCTCTTTTGGGAAGGGTTATGAAAAATGTTCTTCCTCAAACAGGATATTGTGCTAAATCTGTAGGACAATAAACAAACCAGAACCTTCGCTACTTGGAAGAGTGGGATGGAGAGTAACATTGGCAGTACCTCCATTCAGGACAGGACCCCTGTAAACAGAGGGGATTCCCTTCCTGGGAAATTAATCTGTATCCTAAACAAGTAACTGAGAGCAGAAGAACTACTGCAGCCCACATAAACCATTATTAGTAAGTATATACTGTAGATACACAATGGTATAGAAATAATACATGCTTTATATATGAAAATGAATAATGCATGCATCCGAAGTACAAGCAAGTGTTATCAGCTAAGGGCCCAATACGAGCCCTAGTGGAATTGTGCACATATACCTGGGTGTATATAGTTATTACTATTATCATTATTATACACGATTTATATAGCGTCAACAGTTTACGCAGTGCTTTACAATGTAGAGGGGGGAGACAGCACAATTACAATACAGTTCAATGCAGGAGGGACGGAGGGCCCTGCTTGTAGAGCTTACATTCTAAAGGGAGGGGGGTGGTGGTACAAAAGGTAGTAGCTGCGGGGGATGGGTTGATGGGGGTGGCTCAGGTACAGTTCTTAGGTGGGTGAGGGATAGGCTTCCCTGAATAAATGAGTTTTCAGGGATCTTTTAAAGATGGACAGGGTAGGGGCTGATCGGACATACCGGGGCAGGGAGTTCCAGAGGATGGGAGAGGCTCTGGAGAAGTCATGAAGGCGAGTTATTAACAGAGATACCTCCAGAGGAATGTTGCTGCAAAGTCCAGATGGAGGGGCCCCTGGGAAAGATACATCATCTGTATTTATGCCAGAGATCTGAAGACAAGATCAGTGGTCACAGGGGTATCCTCCAACTGTTGTCCGACCAGCCTGGAATGAGAATTCTCACGGGCAGGAAATAATATTCTCTTTTGTTCTGGGTGAAGACACAACAGCAGCATCTACACAGACAAGACATGTGGCTCAGTTCTCTCTCAGTCTACTTCTTGGAAACTCGCCTTTATAAAGATATCAAAGCCCTCCAATCTGGGGTTTCTGACCTAGCTAGCAGGGACAGGAAGTGATGTACATACATAGCTCTTTGACAGTAAGAAGCACAGCCACTTACAATTACAGACAGCAGAGGGCAGCAGATCCCTATAGCTACATGTTTAGGTGTAGCATTGGCATCTTCCTTCTTTCCACACAATACAGAAATATGCCAGTCTGTGAATTTTGTCCATATTGCATAGTTTCTGAATGGACCTACTAAAGGTTGATCTACTTGAATAATGTCAGGAATGCAGATTTATTTATTTTCTGGGTTCCTTTAGAGCAGTGGTTCTCAACTCCTGTCCTCGGGACACACTAACAGGCCAGGTTTGCAGGATAACTGAAATGCATCACAGGTGATATCATTTGCTGCTCAGTGATTGCAGTATTCTAGTCTGCATCTCCCCAAGGTAATACTTAAAATCTGGCCTGTTGGTGGGTCCTGAGGACAGGAGTTGAGAACCACTGCTTTAGAGCCCATTCACACATGGATATACTTATGTTTTGTGTTGTGTTATGCATTAAGGCAGACTATTCATTTTGAATGGGCTGCCAGTGCATAAAGATGGACAAAAACGGGACATGCAACATTTTGTCCGATGCAGCGCACGGCAATATGCAGTAGTGAATTACCCTGCATTGTGGTGCACTGTGTATTGGAGCTGCATTGCCTTAGTGCATTGGGGTACATCAACTGTCATGGTGGCTGTCATATTGATTGTATAGCTTCAATGCTTTCTGAGTCAGTGTCCTAGAACATTATCATTTTATAAATGATAATAACGATTTAACACGTGTTAGGAAATTAAGCCCATAAAAAAAAAAGTAATGTTTCAGTTCATTTCGAACATCACCTAATTTTATTTAATTGGAGTTAAGTGAAGAGACTAATCTGTCAAACTCACATCATGTCCTATAATCGGTATAATGGGCCTTGAGGCTCTAATAGACCCCACATGTGTCTACCAAGCATAATTGCTATACATGTATTTATATATTGATTAACACATATGTCACAAGCTAAACACAAGAGCACATGCATAGGTTAAACATAGGTCAGCTGCAAAGGAAACACGAAATTCAAGTAATTTACATTTTTTGCAACTAATAACAGATTTACAAAAAGACATAACTATTCTTTCTTTTCTTTTAATAACAATATTTCGTTTTTTTATTTTTATTTTTTATTTAACACCTTCCTTACTGGGCACTTAAACCCCCCTCCTGCCCAGACCAATTTTTTTCCCACAAATAAAGCTTTCTTTTGGTGGTATTTGATCACCCCTACGTCATTTCTGATGGCCGCTATAAACAAAAAATGAGCGACAATTTAGCAAAAAGAACAATATTTTTTACTTTTTGCTAAAGTACAAATCCATTAAAAAAAATTATTCATCAGTTTTGGCCGATATATATTCTTCTACATATTTTTGGTAAAAAAAAAAATCGAAATCGGCGTATATTGATTGGTTTGCGCAAAAGTTATCGTGTCTACAAACTGGGAATTGATTTATGGCATTTTTATTATTTTTTTTTTTTTTACTAGTAATGGTGGCGATCTGCGATTTTTATCGGGACTGCGATATTGCCGCAGAAATGACGGACATTTTTTACACATTTTTGGGACCAATGACATTTATACAGCGATCAGAAATGTAAATATCCACTGATTACTGTGTAAATGTCATTGGCAGTGAAGGGGTTAACCTGCAGGGGGCAGTGAAGGGGTTAAATATGTTCCCTGGGTGTGTTCTAACTGTGGGGGGGCAGGGCTGGCCGGGACATAACAGATCTAACTGATCCCAGTGACAGGGATCAGTAGATCTGCTATGTCCCCTGTCACAGAACGGGGAACCGCCGTGTTTACATCGGCGGTTCCCCGTTCTGAGGCTGCTAAAAGACATCGGCGGGTCTCGGGCGGACATCGAGTCCGCCCGAGCCACGGGCACGCTCGCGCAGCGTGCGGCGCGTGCGTGCCGCCACCAGGGGGCGCGCGATGAGCGTGCACAGGGGACGACGTCCGGGCATTTCAGATCCGCGCTGGAGCTGTACTTCGGCAATAGCGCGGATCTGGAGTGGTTAAACAATGGCAACAGGAGCATGACAGCCATATGCAAACAACAAAACCTTTCCCAGAAAACACTTATCCTTGCCCAAATAATGCCCCCAAAACAGACAGGCACAGACAGACACAAGCAACAGAAAGCATAAAACAGGAGTTATTTAAACACTGGAAAGTCAGCTCTGCAAATAAATTTATGGCATTAAAGAGTTTGTTACCCCAACACTTCATATTCCTGATATGTGCCTGCTGTTCCATGTACTTGTATGAGAAATTATCCTGTTCTCTTTGTATTGCTTCCTTTGTGTGAAATCCCTGGTGTCCCTGCCAGTCCCTCTGCTATCCTATTAAGGCCTCATACACATGGACGTTTCTTAAAAAATAAACAAAACGTTGGGCCCGATGTCAAGGAAAAAAAATCGGCGTTTTTCGGTGTTATGCATCAGCGTTGGCGTCAATAGATGTTTTTTTTTTTTTTTTTTAAATGAGCCCTCTACTATTTTTCAACCTAAAAACATCGGCGTCAAAAAACGGCGGTTAACACGAGTACGGCGTTAGTGAGCGTTTTCCGGCGTCGCCGTCAAAAAACGCCAAAACGTTACAGCCTCAGAACGCGCTGGCCGTGGGTTCTAGTTACAGCTCACTAACGCAGATACCCTCTACAGCTCAAATATGTTGGTATTTTTATGGGGCCATTGACTAACATGAAGAGCTGCAAAAAACGCCAGAAAATGCCAGCGTCAAAAAACGTCCGTGTGTATGAGGCCTTAAACTGAACACACTAAGCAGGAGGACTCACCATGGTCAGTTCTCTAGCTATGCTGGGAACTCTGTGTAAATTTTTCTTTATTAAAAATCTTGCAAGCACACAGCTTGTTATTAAAACATATTTACATATATACAAAAATAAATAAAAAGAAGAAGATATACATAAATAAAACAAAAATAAACAGGCTTACATCAGCAGATAACAAAAAAGCAAACGGCTTTTTGCCAAAAAGCATAAATAGAATTATATACAAAGAAACATAATTGTATTACTAGCAAACTACAAATCCCTAACCTCCACCTAAACAGGCTAAGAAACGATTACACATTTATCCCATGCATGCAGCCTCATTCCAAAAATCTGATTTTATCAAAATCTTTTGGGCGTGAAAAAACAGAAAGAAAATCCGCACACCCAAAGATTAACAGACAGCAGCTACGGGGACCTGACATTCCTTCACACTTTTGTCCAGGTCTCCGGCTGCCACCTCTCCTTCTCAAGACCCTGAATCTTCCCAACCTCACCCAGAATGTTGTGCACCACCACCTCGACAGGAAGGACTTTTTTTCCGAGTGGAAACCTGACTCCCTGTAACCGTGCGTGAACTCAGCGTACTCTCCTCCAATGACCAGACTTGTCCTGACACGCCTCCCCCTGCACAGCCATTCACTGGGAAGCTCAGTGTGCTGCTGCTTCTCCTCCCCCAGCTCTTATGCAGCTGAGAACAAAGGGAATGTGATCATTTATAAAAAAAGGGAAAAAAGGTATTTATAATGTTTTTTTATAACTATACACAAATGTTTTGCCTTTCATTTATATTTTAAACTGAATGGGTTGTTTTACAAGGTGATTGTTTACAATCAATTTAAGGCTTCATTTACACCTGAGCATATCAATTTACTGGCATTTTTTGGGTGTTTTTTAAAGGGTTTTTAAAGCCTTTTACAATCATTTTAAAGTGTTTTAGAAGTATATTACAAGTGTTTTACAGCTTCAGGTGTTTTTGTTTAGCCAATAGAAACCACTAGGGAGGGAGAGGAGGAGAGCTGCTATTTGAGCAGAAAACGCTTGTAAAACACTCAAGGCAGGCATTTCTATTGAAGTCTATGGGGCCAAAAACGCTTCAAATCTGCCAAAAATGTACTTTTTTGAGTGACAGGCGTTTTCCTTCAGGCGACATAATGCTCAGATGTGAACAGGGACCATTAAAATGAATGGGATTTCACTTTTTGAGTGTTTTAGAGCTACAATCTTCAAGCAGAAGATTACTCAGGTGTGAATGGGGCCTAAGTGCAATAGTGATGGCAAGTAATGACTTTTTCATGGCTAAAACTGTTTAAAATCAGTTCCCACAGTGAATGACCCTTAACCACTTCCATACAGGACACTTACACCCCCTTTCTTACCAGACCAATTTTCAGCTTTCAGCACTCTCACACTTTAAATGACAATTACTCAGTCATGCTACACTGTACCCAAACAAAATTTTTATCATTTTTTTCTCACAAATAGAGGTTTTTCCCCAGTAAACCCCCCATAAACATGAGAGGACCGAACAATCCCAGAGTTCTTTACTCTATCCACCAGTCATGTAGTCCACACTAGTTAAAAGTTACTAACCGTGGTCTCGAACATCTGAGATATTGAAAGTGTCTCTGGTTTATTATAGGTGGTTAAACCCAATAAAAATGGTTTCTATCCATCGTCATATTTAATAGCGGGTTTAAATACTTCTTTTTAATGAAAAAACGTTTTAAAAAGTTATGTTTGATTTTTTTTCACAAAAAAAAAGTTTTAAAAGCGATGAAAAAGCGAATATAATTTTTTTTATTTTTTGGGTCGTCACTAATATATGGTGGTTTTCTTTCGAGATAAACACTCTTTTTTTACTATTTTTAAAACAAACCCATGTCACATCGTACTGACTCATTAACAGTAAATTTCACACTCTCACGACTTTCGACTTTTAACCAGACCATT
>BLSH010284318.1:970397-981129 GCA_018402905.1 Glandirana rugosa
GTGGTGGGTGGCTGATGATGGCTGGGTGGGTGGCTGATGATGGCTGGGGGGTGGTGGGTGGTAAATAGATGGTGGGGGGGAGTATTTTGTCACCTGGCAGCGCTGTGGGCATTGCACATCGCCCACAGCGCTGCAGCACCTCCTCTCTCCCCCCTCTCTCCTCTCACACTGCACCGATCGGTGCGGAGAGGAGAGAGAAGCCGGCGCTTCCGCCGGCTTGTTTACATGTGATCACGCCGTCATTTGACGGCGCGATCACGTGGTGAAAGGCCGCGCACAGCGGCCATTCACCACGATCCGTGATCAGTCGGGTCCCCCGGACCCGACGGTCACGGATGTTCCCGTGTGCGCGCCCCAGGGGGCGCGCGGGAAGCGTGATTCTGGGAGGACGTCAATAGACGTCCTCCCAGAATTAAGCAACCGCTCTGTAGACGTCATTTGTCTATGGAGCGGTTGTTAAGTGGTTAAACTGAGATGTACACAATGTTAATTTCGTAAAAGAAAATATTTTAGTTGACGAGATTAACACTATTTTAGCTGACTAAAATATGACTAAAACAAAAACAATTTAGATTACTAAAATACGACTAAAACTAAAACAATTTAGATGACTAAAATATGACTAACACTAAAATGGCATTTTAGTCAAAAGACTATGACTAAAGCTAAATCGAAATTGGATGTCAAAATTAACACTGGTTATATATCACAATGGCTAAATCTGTGCCTGCAGTGCATGTTCAAACCTTAATACCCTAAATAATAACATGTTATTCAATTTTTTACTCCAGGAATATACAGGGTGGGCCATTTATATGGCTACACCTTAATAAAATGTGAATGGTTGGTGATATTAACTTCCTGTTTGTGGCACATTAGTATATGCGAGGGGGGAAACTTTTCAAGATGGGTGGTGACCATGGCGGCCATTTTGAAGTCGGCCATTTTGAATCCAACTTTTGTTTTTCAATAGGAAGAGGGTCATGTGACACATCAAACTTATTGGGAATTTCACAAGAAAAACAATGGTGTGCTTGGTTTTAACGTAACTTTATTCTTTCATTAGTTATTTACAAGTTTCTGACCACTTATAAAATGTGTTCAATGTGCTGCCCATTGTGTTGGATTGTCAATGCAACCCTCTTCTCCCACTCTTCACACACTGATAGCAACACCGCAGGAGAAATGCTAGCACAGGCTTCCAACATCCGTAGTTTCAGGTGCTGCACATCTCGTATCTTCACAGCATATGGTTTTTTTATGGTTTTAATGGTCAGTAAAAACCAATACCGGGTGAACTGCTCCTTCCAGGAGGTACCGCCATTCCTCCAAAGCCGACTTGATGGCCAGCAATTCCCTATCACCGACACCATAGTTCCAGTAAGATGGTGCACCACCACATTATGGGTGTCAGGTCCGAGCATTCCAAGATGAACAGTTTCCAGGAAAGTGGATTGGTCGTCGTGGGCCAGTTGAATGGCCCCCAAGGTCTCCCAATCTGACCCCCTTAGACTTTTATCTTTGGGGTCATCTGAAGGCAATTGTCTATGCTGTGAAGATACGAGATGTGCAGCACCTGAAACTACAGATACCGGAAGCCTGTGCTAGCATTTCTCCTGTGGTGTTGCTATCAGTGTGTGAAGAGTGGGAGAAGAGGGTTGCATTGACAATCCAACACAATGGTCAGCACATTGAACACATTTTAGAAGTGGTCAGAAACTTGTAAATAACTCATGAAAGAATAAAGTTACGTTAAAACCAAGCACACCATTGTTTTTCTTGTGAAATTCCCAATAAGTTTGATGTGTCACATGGCCCTCTTCCTATTGAAAAACAAAAGTTGGATTCAAAATGGCCGACTTCAAAATGGCCACCATGGTCACCACCCATCTTGAAAAGTTTCCCCCCTCACATATACTAATGTGCCAAAAACAGGAAGTTAATATCACCAACCATTCCCATTTTATTAAGGTGTATCCATATAAATGGCCCACCCTGTATAATGAGCTTGGAAATTCTAGAGAAATGTTTATATAATACATTACAATTTAACTAAACCCATTAGTCAACTAAAATGTACTGGAGATTTTAGTTGATTAAAATACGAAATACTAAAATACGACTAAAACTAAAGCAATTCAGGTGACTGAATGGCATTTTACTCAAAAGACTATGACTAAAACGAAATTGAAATTTAACATCAAAATTAACCGCTTGACCACTGGGCACTTAAACCCCCTTAATAACCAGACCAATTTTCAGTTTTCAGTGCTCTCACATTTTGAATGACAATTACTCAGTCATGCAACTCTGTACCCATATGAAATTGTTGTCCTTTTTTCCACACAAATAGAGCTTTCTTTTGGTTGTATTTAATCACCACTGGGTTTTTTTGATTTGCACTATAAGGCCTCATACACACGGACGTTTTTTGACGCCGGTGTTTTCTGGAGTTTTTTGCAGCTCTCCATGTTAGTCAATGGCCCCATAAAAACGCCGAAGTTTTTGAGCTGTAGATGGCGTCGGCGTTAGTGAGCTGAAACTAGAACCCATGGCCAGCGCATTCTGAGGCTGTAAAGTTTTGGCGTTTTTTGACGCAGACGCCGCAAAACGCTCACTAACGCCAACAAACGCCAACTAACGCTGTACCGGTTGACCGCTGACGCCGACGTTTTTAGGTTAAAAAATAGCAGAGGGATGATTTTTTTTAAAAACGCCTTTATTTTTTAAGAAACGCCAGTGTGTATGAGGCCTAAATAATAAAAAAAAAAAGACCAAACATTTTGTAAAAAAATGCATTTTTCTTTGTTTCTTTTATAAAATTTTTCAAATTAGTAATTTTTCTTCATAAATTTTGGCCAAAATTTATACTGCTACATATCTTTGGTAAAAATAACCCACATATAGAGGCCCAACATGCAGGAAGCACCATCAGGCGTCCTAGGGACAAAAATTACACAATGACGTGGCACTGTAGAGCACTGATGAGGCACAGATGTGGCACTGATAAGGCACCACTCGGCACTGATATGGCATTGGTTGGAGAACTGATATGGCACAGCTGGGCACTGATATGGCACAGATTGGGGCACCGATATGGCACCACTCGGCACTGATATGGCATTGCTGGGCATTGACATGGCACTGATATGGCACCGCTGGGCACTGCTGAGCACTGATTGGGGCACTGCTGGGCACTGATCTGGCACTGCTGGACACTGATAGGGGCACTGCTGGGCACATATAGGGGCACTGCTTGGCACTAATTTGGTGCAGATTGGGGGTACTTATGGACACAGATTGTGGCACTTATGGGCACAGATTGGGGTGCTTATGGGCACAGAGTGGGTCATGGATTGGGGCTGGCACATAATCAGAATACCTTGCAGCAGCATCACACTGCACCCTCTCCCTTCACTGCTCTCACACAGAGAACCAGACATGACGCCGGTTTGTTTACACTAATCGCTCCGTCATTGAATGGATCACGTGGTAAAAGGCCGCTGTCATTGGACCTTTACCATGATCCATGACCCGCGGGGTCCCGTGAACTCGGCGGGCACGGACAGCCCCCAGGGGGTGCACAGGGTGTGCGATTCTGCGAAGACCTCACTGTACGTCCTCCCAGAATTAAGCGACCGTGCTGTAGCCGTCATTTGCCTATGGCCCGGTTGCTAACTGGTTAAAGTGCAACTTCACCCCGAAAGGGGAAGCTCCACATGTCTGCCTCCTCCCCCCCTCCGCTCACCACATTTTGGCACCTTTTGGGGGGGAGCTGGTACCTGGTTTTGACAGGTATCCACTCCCATTTCGGCTGAGTTTGCCGCGGTGAAGTGAGCACACGTTCGGCCTCCTCCTCCTTTCCCCTGTAGCGGGCCCATTCACAGAGCACAGCGCAATTCGTGCATTTGCAGTAGGAAACCGGTTGATGGCAGTGCCAGCACCCAAGAGCCGATTCATGAATTGGCTTTGGTAAGGACACCGTTGGATGCTTGGACAGGTAAGTGCCCTAATAGTAAAAGTCAGCAGCTACAGCTGCTGACTTTTAATTTTGGCGTGGGGGGGGCGGAACTCCTCTTTAACCTCTTGCCAACCAGCCGCCACGCTCCATGAGTGTTCCCGCAGGTCGGGCAGACTCGATATCTGTCAGCGACCCACGATCGTCTGCTACATAGGCAGAACAGGGATCTGCCGATGTAAACACTGCAGATCCCCGTTCTTACAGGGGACATTACACTGATCTACTGTTCCCAGTGATCGGGAAAAGTGAGATCTGTTATGTCCTGCCAGCCCAGCCCCCATACAGTTGGAACAAGCTGAGAGAGTACATTAAACCCCTTGATCACCCCCTATAGTTTAACCCCTTCCCTGCCAGTAACATTTATACAGTAATCAGTTGCTATTTTTAGCTGTATAAATGTCTTTGGTCCCAAAAAAGTGTCAAAAGTGTCCGATTAGTCTGCCGCAATGTCGCAGTGCTGATAAAAATCTCGCAGATCAACACCATTACTAGTAAAAAAAAAAAATAATATAAATGACACAAATCTATCCCCTACTTTGTAGACGCAATAACTTTTGCGCAAACCAATCAATATACCCTTATTGGGATTTTTTTACCAAAAATATGTAGAAGAATACATATTGGCCTAAACTTATGAAAAAAATAATTTTTCTACATTTTTTTGCATATTTATTATAGCAAAAAGTCAAAAATATAGATTTAGTTTCACAATTGTCGCTCTTTTTTTGTTTATAGCGCAAAAAATAAAAACCGCAGAGGTGGGCAGAGAGCAAACATGGCTGCTGTACATTAGCACAGTCGCTCCGGGAGAGGGAGGGGGAATCTGCCAGCTCCTTCTTCCCGCCCAGCAACTCTGCATCAGCAGCGCCAGCGAGCCACCTCCTCCTCCCACTACACTCTGCATCGCACCAGCCACCACCCCCCACCTGCCAGGGAAAAATCTAAAGGGGACCCAGCAGCTGTGTGTGCGCCCTAGGCGGCTGCCTAGTGGGAGTGCCGGTCCCATGTGTAGGTAGCGGCGGCCCTGCACTGCCGCCCCTCTCAAATTGCCACCTGGGACCATTGGTCCCACTGGGTCCCATGGTAGGGCCGGCCCTGGCTTTGGGCTTTAGATGTTATTTTATTTTTTATTGTTTCTTAGGATGATACTTCAAACAGACTCTATTAGCCAGGAAGAAAAGTAGAGAACAAAGCTTCTAAGGAGCCAGGCCTGGCCAATGATAGGTCCGGTGCGTCCCTGTTCATGGTTCATGTGCGATTCAGGTCCAAATTTGTGCCTGAATTCCCACCTGAACCTGACCCAAAGACGCACAGGGCCCTTCTGCACTGGACTGCGGCCACCCTGGACCTGTGTGAACCGTCTCCATTAAGAAATGGTCACACTCGCCCGTAATGCTAATTGGATGCATCCAGTTTGCATATATGTAAATCCAGCCTTAAAGAGACACCTTCATTTTGAAAGCTGGAAGCAACTCTACGCAGGAAAATGTACTTTTTCCCAGGATCCTGAAGGTTCCAGGTGTGGGACAATATTCAAGGAACAAATGTTTTATGATTTTCTGAAGCCTAATATATTTTTTAAAGTGTAACTCTGCTTTTGTTGAGAAAAAAACATCCCCCCCCCCCCCCCCGGGTGATCTATGAACATTTCAAGGATTATAACAACCTTTGTTGCAGATTCCTAACTTTTGTTATTCCGAAGAAATCCCTGTTTGTTTCTCTGTGCCTCTGTCTGAGTAGGTCTAATGGGAGTGGTTTCATAATTATCTATCAGGTGTGCAGCTGCAGAGCACTGACGAGGAAATCTGCGGGGCCTGCATCCCTTTAGACATGCTTCTATTGGAAGTATCTCACCAAAAATTACATTTTTGTTGCAAGGGATGCCTGAAATCTGACTGGTATCTTAGGCAGACTTCTGGGAAAATTGGTGAGCCAATCACACAAGCAGGAAATTATGTTTATGGGGAGTGGTCAGTACACATTCTGTGTACAGAACAACTCCAGGTAGCCATATTGCACTGCATTTATAGAAAATTACAGTGGCTGCAGATTGAAAAGGAAAGGTCATTTTTAATAACATTCAATTACAATATGACTTGTGTCGCAATAGTACACACTATATAATTTTTTCTTTATTTGCTATTTTTTTTCCCACGAAAGTGGAGTTACCCTTTAAGCAACTATTCCAGTTTTGAGGCCATAATTTAGTTCTGCTTTTCCTCCTATCAGTACCGTACTTTGATAGTGCCAGCTGCCAAAGGCCCAAGAAAAGAGTTAGATTCTGTATAGGGCAAAGTGGTGTAATTTCTGTGATTGCTGGAGCATGTATGCACTATTCACTTTGCTTTGATTTTTCAAGAGAACTCCCAGAGTCCCTTAAGTATGGGAAAGGAAATCTCTTGGTGTTTGTTTATACACTAGACATACTGTTTGGTGGAATTTGATTTTGCAGCTCTGCTGTTAGATTGCTGTCAATATGTCTAATAAAACAACAGTTTTGGTTTTAAATGCCTGTATTTCTTCAAGTACATCAGCAAGGGCACAGGTAAAAGTCCAGTACTTTATCCATTGACTGCAGTTACAGGTTGCTTGTGTGCTTGAAGAACATTACCCTTATACTGTACACCAGGCCATGTGAAATCATTGTAAATCTGAGCTGTACACTTTAACTTACTAGATCAAGGTTATATTGTAAATTTCTCTTAAAGTAGTTGGTTAATTAAAAACCACCCTTAACCACTTTGGCTTCTAAATAGGGATGACTGAACTATGGCTGTTTGGGCATTTAGACAAACTCCCGAACATTTACCTGTTTGCTGGAAGCTGAACATTATGTATAATAGTGGTATTACTTCCCACCGTCAACTGTTAACCACCAAGTCCTAACCACTTGCCGACCATATCGCGTGGATATACTGTGTCAAAGTGGTTCCTCTGCACAGATCACCGCCTATCAGGGGAGGGCTGGCAGCCTTAGGCCTGGGGGGCAAGTCCAGTAAAGTGGCCTATTGAACCACCGAATAAGCTCACCATCCATGCCCACCTGATTTTATAATAGATATTGATGTTATGAAGCAAGACAAATATGATACAATGTTGTACCATAATTTAATGTTAATAGCAACAAAGGAGGTGCAGCCTAATCAGTGCCCATCAATGCAGCCTCATCAGTGCCCTGCAGCCTCATCAGTGCCCATCAATGCAGCCTCACCAGTGCCAATCCAATGCAGCCTGCAATGCAGTAAGAGGAGACATGACGTGGACGCTGTCATACGAGGTCCTGACTCCTGGACCGGCTCCTATAATAGACATCATCCGTGGTAGGGCCGGCTCTGGGTGACCCCCTCTTCTTGCAGTTAGTTGGCGGCCGTGCCCCTGGCCCCTACTTCCTCCACAAAAAGAAAATATTGTCAGCGGGCAACGGCCATTTCGAATGTAAGTTGGGGTGGCCTGGGGGGCAATTGCCACCCTGCCCCCTGGCCCAGCCCTCCCCTGCTGCCTATAAAAGGCGATCCGCGCTGCCACAGTTGCAGGTGCGCGCTGCCGGCGGGCTCTCATAAGTGGGGCCACGGGTCGGGTGGACTCAATGTCTGGCGGCAACCCATGATCGCCTAGTACAGAGGTAGAATGGGGAACTGCTGATGTAAACACAGCTCTGACACAGTTCTGACAGGCGGAATGACAGTGATCTACTGATCCCTGTGATCGGGATCAGTTACCTCTGTCATGCCCCTGCCAGCCCAGCCCCCATACAGTTAGAACACACATAGGGAACACAGGTAACCCCTTGATTGCCCCTATAGGTTAACCCCTTCCCTGCCAGTGACATTTCTACAGTAATCAGTGGCTATTTTTAGATCTGACCGCTGTATAAATGTCAATGGTCCCAAAGAAGTGTGAAAAGTGTCCGATCTGTCCACAGCAATATCGCAGTCCCAATAAAAATCACAGATCGCCGACAATACTAGTAAAAAAAAAAATTGTAAAAACACCATAAATTAATTCTCATAGTTTGTAAGCACGACAACTTTTGCGCAAACCAATCAATATACGCCTATTGCGATTTTTTTTTTACCACAAATATGTAGATTAATATATTTTGGCCTAAACTGATGAATACATTTGTTTTTTTATATATTTTTTTTATATGTATTATAGCAAAAAGTAAAAAATATTGTTTTTTTTCAAAATTGTCACTCTTTTTTTGTTTATAGCGCAAAAAATAAAAACTGCAGAGGTGATCAAATAGCACCAAAAGAAAGCTCTATTTGTGGGCAATAAAGGACACCAATTTTGTTTGGGTACAACGTCGCATGACAGCGCAATTGTCAGTTAAAGCAACGCAGTGCCAAATCGCAAAAAGTGCTCTGGTCAGAAAGGGGGTAAATCCTTCCGGGGCTGAAGTGGTTAACAACCAGTGACGTCACCAGCCCAATTCACTTACATGGCCAGGAATCCAGGAAAAGTGGGGATAGTTTAATAATTTAAAAAATGGCATGAATTCCCAACTCTTTTTCAAGCTAGGCTCACTGGTATGGATTATAAATGAGCACACAAAAAAAATAAATAAACAAAAATAAATGCATGAGGTCCCCCAGGAAATTAGCATGACCTAATGCAAAAAAAAGAAAGTGTGGGGGTCCCCTTAACAATCCATACTGGGCCTTTTTCCCAAGCATTTAGGTTCGCTGCTGCAGAGGGATGAGGATGGCAAGTGACTCCGGAATGTATGTCCCTGTGATGTGATTGTCTAACACTCCCCTTCCCCCACACTGACAATGCTGGCGCTCAAAGGTGTCTGCATTGCTACTTCATGCAGAATGCAAGCACCCTAAAAAAGGAAGTGTGTTACTGGTGGAATCACCAGGTGAAATAAAGAAAAAAATGCCTAAAAAAAGAGGACTAATGCAGCCACCACATCTAAGCTGCAATATATTATATTTTTATTTTTGGATTTAATAAGTTTTTTAGTTCTTCAGAGCAGATCTTGTAGAGTCAAGCCTATTATGGTTTCAGGTGGAGAGATCTGCAGTACTGCTTCTAGGGTTGGCACAACACTGGTGATGTGTCACCACCACTGTGGACCCATTTACAAAAACTCAGCTTCAGCAACATCAAAGGCTGTATAAAAATGGGCAGCTATAAGAATAATGTGTGTGCTAGTTCCAGTACAGAAAAACACTGATCTGATCACTATCCTCCCCCTGATAAAGCCTCACTTTGGGATGAACTTTACCACTTAGCCTTGGTTTCTAGAGGACCTTGATAAAAAGCAGGGCGTATGGGGGGAAGGGGGATAATAAGGTGGGACTTTACATGAAGCACACAGTAGAAATGATTGACCCTATAAGTAATGAATACAATTGTGTTTATTGGTGTATGTGGGCACCATATACTCCAAGACCCCAATATTGTATCAATATAGTTACCTTGTAAACATTTCATAAATGTGCATAAACCGTAATTTTGCATATACATAATAGTAGCAACATGATAGATAATATACCAAAATAAATATTGGTATGTGTACCCACACACAACACAAACATAGGATTCATAATTCTGGGGACAATTCATTATTGTAATAAAAGTAGATTAATAATAAACGCATAATTGTTGTGACACAGCATCATAGGAAAGCTCTACGCGTTTCGTGGATGTCACCACTCGTCAGGAGCTGATGCAGGTTAGACGTATCTATAGTATAAAAAGATATGTATATATAAATGCCCAAAAGAAGGTAAAAGAGGAGGAGCCATAATCCATCCCATCACTCTTACCTTTGGTAAAAAAGAGGGTAAAAAGTTGATCGTTGCTACGGGTGGGGACGCCATGGTCTCGCGTCACCCCGGGAGCTGAGGTGAATAGTCTCTGTGGCAAGATGGCTGGAATAGCCACCAGTGTTGAAAATAGGGCTGATGAATGATCCCCAATTGCCAGTGGTATCTTTACCACTTTGCCTTGGTTTCTAGAGGACCTTGTACCAGCAGCATGGATGAGTCAGCTGTGACAGCAGATATCTCCACCCTGTAATGCTTGAAGAGATCTTCACATCTATGGGTAACCAAATAAGAAGAGCCTAAATAAAGATGGATATTAACTGAAGTGGCAAGGCAGGCTCTATTGTCACCATTCTAAGGTCTACACACATCTCTTTATTCTAACAAAGAATAGTACAAAACCTGGTGAAACCAAATAGCTTCCAGGATTTTCCTCAGAGCTCAACTGAACTGCCAATTGCTGTGAAGAAACTATGTACAGGGAGTGCAGAATTATTAGGCAAGTTGTATTTTTGAGGAATAATTTTATTATTGAACAACAACCATGTTCTCAATGATTCCAAAAACTCATTAATATCAAAGCATCTGGAATCTTACCACTGTTATCTCGGACGGAACGGTGAAGTCAATTATAGGTAGAAATAAATCCGAGAAGAATAAACCAATGGGTATCTACACTTCTAGAGAAGTTCGTAATGTCCCACCTCTATAGACGACAGTGTCGACTGAGTAGGTACGACGACCATGTTCCAGGAGATCTTTGGTTCCGTTTCACCATTTCTATGGTGACCGTTAACCCCTAGTAAGTAGTCGGGATAAAAGTTGTGACCACCGATAAGGTCGGTAGAACGGTGTCTCTGATAAGTGGAGTCGAGGGCCCCACTGCGCTCTGGTACCGCAGGGGTGGGCATCGTTGCTAGTTGAAAAATGG
>BLSH010284318.1:995756-1027157 GCA_018402905.1 Glandirana rugosa
TTATTAGACAGGGAATGTCGTTGTCGTCCTCGGACTGGGATATCCTCATCCGCTACTAAAATCTTGTTATTAGAGAGGGAATGTCGTTGTCGTCCTTGGACTGGGATATCGTCATCCGTTACTAAAATCTTGTTATTAGACAGGGAATGTCGTTGTCGTCCTGATTATTGTTCTAAAATCATTGCCTACTCCTATAGGGTCAGGCTCCTGCTGTTGCTGTAAGGGACAGATTATTGTTCTAAAATCATTGCCTACTCCTATAGGGTCAGGTTCCTGCTGTTGCTGTAAGGGACAGATTATTGTTCTAAAATCATTGCCTACTGCTATAGGGTCAGGTTCCTGCTGTTGCTGTAAGGGAGAGATTATTGTTCTAAAATCATCGCCTACTCCTATAGGGTCAGGCTCCTGCTGTTGCTGTAAGGGACAGATTATTGTTCTATAATCATCTCCTAGTTCTAAAGGGAGAGGTTCCTGCTGGTCCTGTAAGGGACAGATTATTGTTCTAAAATCATCGCCTACTCCTATAGGGTCAGGTTCCTGCTGTTGCTGTAAGGGACAGATTATTGTTCTAAAATCATCGCCTACTCCTATAGGGTCAAGTTCCTGCTGTTGCTGTAAGGGACAGATTATTGTTCTAAAATCATCGCTTACTCCTATAGGGTCAGGTTCCTGCTGTTGCTGTAAGGGACAGATTAGGCTCCTACTCCACATCCACCCCCCCTTCCCATTTTTATTTTTTTTATTTGATTTTAAGTTATTTTCCCATCCCCATTTTTTGTAGGGCACTTGTCCTACTCTTACCCCCATTTTACTTCCTTTTGCAGCCCTCTAGCACTTGCCAGGACTTTTTTACAGCCGTTTTTGTGCCGAAAAGTTCAGGTCCCCATTGACTTCAATGGGGTTCGGGGTCCGGGGTCAAGTTCAGGTCAAGTTCGGTACTGAACCTGAACTTTTTTGCGAAGTTCGGCCTGACCTGCCGAATCCGAACATCCAGGTGTTCGCTCAACTCTAATTTTAAGCTCCTTCTTCAGGGAAGGTTTCTAGCAATCATAATACAGATGGCTTGGTTAAGCGGAAGAAGGGTTTGGTTGTACTCACAATGCCTGGATGGAAATAGTGACACACAGCCAGAGTGGAATAAAAACAATAATGGACCGGTGAATGGGTAGCAGAGATGGAAAGAGGAAAAAATGGCCTCCATACACATCAGGTCATTCAGCAAGGTATGCACTGAGATCACCTGACATGGATGCAGAGGGGATGCATGGATGAGACAGATGTCCCATAAGTATGCTAATACTATATAGGTTTGGAGTAAAAAAATACCGTATATAATATCCGAAGATAGTGGTAGTGAAATAGTCACCTGTTGGAGGGAAGCGTGTACAGCTCAAGGCGCTGGTATTAGTATCCAGATAGAGCATGTATAATGCAGATTCAAGAAGATAGTCCTCCAGAAATTATCCTATTAAGGAATGTATGAGCTGTATGTGCATACAGGGAATCTCTTGCCCCAGCCAAATCGCCAAAAAGTCAAGTTGGATTGGACAGGATACAGAGAAAAAACAAACATAAGTTTGCTATCTATCAAATCAGTTGTGTGTCAATAGAGAGGGTAGAGCTATTAATGAGACATGCCTGGTGGAATCAGTTGTACAGCCTGCCACACTCTGGTAGAGTCAAACTGGACTGTGTTAAAGGTGGAAAGAGTTGTCTTTATATAGACCTCCCACAAAGGTGAAAAAGTTTTACCCTGTGTGGGAGGAGTTGCCCATGGGGCATCCAAAGCCCACCGACACCTGAACTCTGATCCGCCCAGTGGGTGGGAACAACATCTCTGCAAGAACACAGGGAGAAGCCAAGATGAAAACAGCGCCCAGTGAGGTCACAGGTGGGAGGGAACACCTCCCAACCCAGATGGACACAGCAAAAAAAGAGTCGGAAGGGTTCAAATGGAAATGACACTAGGAGAAGAAATTCTCACCATGTCCCCATATCAACCGCACCCAACCAAAGAACCATTGAAGAGAATAAATAATAGCGTACAAAAAAGAAAAGAAAAAAAAGGAAAATGGGGGGTGGTAAAAATGGGGGATGGTAAAAATGGGAGACAAGTGGTGAGAAAAAAAGGGGGAAAACTCTCACAGCGCGGAACACCAGATCACTCCAGACACAGGTGACAAACACATTAGATGACTTGAGCAAAAGCAGGACTGGACATAGTTGATCAATAGCATTTTGTTCAACCTTACTAAGTTGTTTAATTGAATCCTGTTCCTGTTTGTTATACATGCTTTTTAGATCCCATACACACTATTAGATTTTCTGCAGATTTTTGTCTTCAGATTTACCAAAACCATATAATATGGGGTCAAACCTTAAGAGTTTCAATTTGTATGCCTAAGGCGGGCCCTTGCTCTACATGGTTTTGGTAAATCTGAAGACAAAAATCTGCAGGAAATATAATAGTGTGTATGGGGTCGTTGTGTCAATTTTCAAACTAACAGTTGTAAATCCTTAATATGGTCACATTTATCAATGCTAGAGGTAGGGCAGAAACCTAGACCTTTTAAAAGAAGTTTGGTCTCATGGTCAGTGAGTGAATGTGAAGAGAGATTGATTATGTTCATTTGGGATTGGTGATGTGAGAGTTTGTCTGTTTGGTGCCCTTGCTGGTGTTGGGGATGGTGCATCTCTGAAAAAGGTGATTTTGTGAAACGTAGTGTGGATGAAATCAAAGTTTTGTTGGTGTCTTTCTGTGTATGGTCAAAATATGAAATAGAGGATAGCTCATTAGTAGGGATGAGCCCCCGGTTCGAGTCGAATGCATGTTCGACTCAAACATCGGGTGTTCGTCCGTTCGCGGCTTTCCAAATATTAAGGGGCGTTTGCGTGAACTTTGCGCGCCCCATAATGCATTCCAGTGGCAGCAATGCTGCCCGCTGATTGGCCAAAGCATGCACATGACCTGCATGCTTTGGCCAATCAGCGGGCGGCCTGCTGTGAGAGCTTTTATTGGCTAAAGGCAGGGTGCCTTTAGCCAATCACTGCTCAGCAGCCTCAATCCATGCCCCACACTATATAAAGCAGCTTGTACAGTGACTCTATGTAGTGTGTTGGCGGCGGTGATAGAGAGAGAGCTTAGGGTCCAGATTGCCGGCAGTGTAGCTAGATAGCTTTTGGAAAGTGTAAAAAAAAGAAAAAAGAAAAAAAAAAGATAGCTAGCTAGATAGATAGATAAGGATATCTCTATCTTTATATCTGTCAGCTAGTGCAGGCAGGTTAGTGTAGGGAAATATATAGTATATACATAGGGCTATCTGTATACAGTCAGGCAGTGCAAGAATATATATATAACTTCCTGGTGTATGTGTGTGTATGTATATATATATATATATACATACGGTATATAGTACACGTGATGTGGTGTATTAAAATATATACAGCCTGGTATATATATATATATATATATATATATACAGTATCTCACACAAGTCCCAGAAGGAAGCCTCTTCTAAAGATAATGCACAACAGAGCCCGCAAACAGTTTGCTGAAGACAAGCAGACTAAGGATATGGATTACTGGAACCATGTCCTGTGGTCTGAGGAGACCAAAATAAAATGGTTGGTTCACATGGTGTCAAGCATACGTGGCGGTAACCAGGTGAGGAGTACAAAGACAAGTGTGTTTTGTCTACAGTCAAGCATGGTGGTGGGAGTGTCATGGTCTAGGGCTGAATGAGTGCTGCCAGCATTGGGGAGCTACAAATCATTCAGGAACCATGAATGCCAACATTCAGAGACTGGGCCGCAGGGCAGTATTCCAACATGATAACGACCCCAAACACACCCCCAAGATGACCACTGCCTTGCTAAAGAAGCTGAGGGTAAAGGTGATGGACTGACCGAGCATGTCTCTGGACCTAAACCCCATTGAGCACCTGTTGGGCATCCTCAAACGGAAGGTGGAGTAGCACAAGATCTCTAACATTCACCAGCTCTGTGATGTCGTCATGGAGGAGTGGAAGAGGACTCCAGTGGCAACCTGTGAAGCTCTGGTGAGCTCCGTGCCCAAGAGGGTTAAGGCAGTGCTGCAATATAATGGTGGCCACACAAAATATTGACATTTTGGGCACAATTTGGACATTTTCACTTAGGGGTGTACTCACTTTTGTTGCCAGCGGTTTAGACATTAATGGCTGTGTGTTGAGTTATTTTTAGGGGACAGCAAATTTATACTGTTATACAAGCTGTACACTGACTACTTTATATTGTAGCAAAGTGTAATTTCTTCAGTGTTGTTGCATGAAAAGATATAATAAAATATTTACAGCAATATGAGGGGTGTACTCACTTTTGTGAGATACTCTATATACACACAGCATATTGAGTGTACACTATATATCGGTGCATTCGGTGGTGTATTGTATATCGTACACGTGGTGTCTTAAACTATATACAGTCTAGTGAGTGTATATATATATATATATATATATATATATATATATATATATATACACGCAGTGTATCGAGTGTACACTATAGATTGGTGCATGCGGGGTGTACATACGGTATATAGTACACTTGACCTGGTGTATTAAAATATATACAGATATACTGGTATATATATATATATATACACAGCGTTTTGAGTGTACACTATACATCGGGGCATTTGGGAGTGTACGGTATATAGCACACTACTTGACGTGGTGTCTTAAAATATATACAGTCTAGGGTATCCAGATATACATGCAGCGTATTGAGTGTACACTATATATCTGTGCATTTGGGGGTGTACAGTATATAGCACACTACTTGACGTGGTGTCTTAAAATATATACAGTCTAGTGTATACAGTATACACACAGTGTATTGACTTTACACTATATATCAGTGCATTCGGGGGTGTACAGTATATAGTAGAGTGTAGTGCGGTGTTAAAAAAAATACCATCATGTCAGGAAGGCCACAAAGGAGAGGCAGACGCTCCCAGGCCACTAAAAGAGGGCAAGCAGCCCCGTGTCTTCAGTGAAAAGTGACGTGGTGCATCTTCTGCAGGCGGGTCACGCTTGTCCTTTTTTTCTGCTGTTGGATGTGCTATTGAGCCACAACATGCAGAAGAGTTGGTGGAGTGTATAACAAAGCCGTCTTCATCCTCCTCATCCTGTCTCACCCAGGCTCGTACAAGTTTGCCTTCCAACGCATCTGGCAAAGCAGCCTATTCCACCGGATCCTTGTCCACAGTTACTCCTTCTGTAGCACAAGAAACTAGCAGTCATGTTCCCCCAGCTGCAGCATACTGCCAAGTTTGCTCCAGTGACGAGGAGGGAGGGGATGATGAGGACATGGACTGTACTTGGGTGCCTGAGAGAAGAGAGGAGGAAAGTGAGGAGGAGGAGGCCCAACTCCAACAAGGCAGGATGTCCTCCAGGGGCCAGCTTAAGGGCAGCCACCCAATTGCATCAGACCACAGAGCTCCACAGGTGCAGGGCGCCGCTGTCTCCCTTTGGTGTGGGCATTTTTCAGTACATCTGCAGTAGATCGCACCGTTGTCATTTGCAATCTATGTCTGAAGAGGATCAAGCACGGCCAGGACTGCAGCAGCTTGGGCACTACTGTCTTGACAAGACATATGACGACCAGCCATGCAGTCTGTTGGCAAGAGTACCTGAAGAACACACACCAGAAAACAAGGTGGACTCCTCCTTGCTCCTCATCTGGCATCTCAACCCCTACTATACCTGCAGTCCTCTTCAAAACCTGCACTGAGAGGAATGAAGGTGTAGCAATGAGTGCCACAACTAGTACTTGCAGCCAATCTGCTAGCAGTACACCACCAAGTGAATTCAGCCTCTAAATATCCCTAACCTAGTTGCTGAACCGTAAAAAGAAATACTGTCTCCGCCATCCACATGCTCAGCTTCTTAATGCTAGCTTGGCCAAATTGCTAGTACTCCAACTGCCTTTTCAGCTGGTAGACTCTGCCCCCTTTCGTGAATTTGTGGAATGTGCTGTCCCACAGTGGCAGGTTCCCAAAAGACATTTCTTTTCACGTAAGGCCATTCCAGCTCTCTACCGTCATGTGGAAGGCAATTTTTTTGCCTTGTTGGACAGTGCGGTCAGCAGCAGGGTTCATATTACCGCTGACTCATGGTTTAGCAGGCATGGTCAGGGACGTTACCTTTCCTTCACGGCGCACTGGGTAACTCTGCTGGCAGCTGGGAAGGATGCAGGACAAGGTTCAGTTGTGGAAATAGTTCCACCACCACGCCTCCAAAAAGCTGGTGCCGATTTTTCCACACACGACTCCTCCACCCCCTCCTCTTCTTCTACCTCTGTGGCCTCTTCAGCAGAATCTTCCTGTGAACCTGCAGTGCTCCCTAAGCGTTCAAAGGGCTTTTCAAGCAGTCAGGCTAAAAGATGCCATGCGGTGCTTGAGTTAATCTGTCTTGGGGACAGGAGCCACACTAGGGAAGAGATTCTTTCAGCCCTGCAGAGGCAGGCTCAGAGGAGGTTGACACCATGGCAGCTTGAGCCAGGAATGGTTATATGCGAAAATGGCACCAACCTTCTGCCCTCCGACTGGGACAATTGACACATGTTCCATGCTTGGCACATGTCTTGAATTTGGTGGTGCAGCGTTTCTTGACCAGGTACCCAAGCTTACCAGATATCCTGAGGCAGGCCAGAAAAGTCTGTGGTCATTTCCGGCTTTCATACAATGCCAGTGCCCGGCTGGCTGACATCCAGTGGGAATTCAACTTGCCCACCAAGCCCCTTATTTGTGACATGCCCACCAGGTGGAACTCAAAATTGGCAATGCTGCAGCGGCTGCACGCACAGCAGAGGGCCATCAATTAATACCTCTGTGAGCATGGCACCAGGAGAGTGCCATGTCAGTGGTTAATGATCAAGGATGCATGCACTGTCCTGTCGCAATTTGAGGAGGCCACAAGGATGGTGAGCAGCGGCAATGCATGCATCAGTGACACTGTCCCACTAATATTCCTTCTGGAGCACACGCTGTGTGGAATCATGGACAGGGCACTTGAGGCAGAACAGAGGGAGGAAGAGGAGGACTTCCTTTCCTCTCAAGGCCCCCTTTATGCAGAGAGCATTCCTGCAGAGCCACGAAACACATGGGAGGAGGAGGAGGAGTAATGTGTCAGGATGGATGTGGAGTATAATACGCAGCAGTCTTTAAGGGATCATGGTTTTCAGGCCCCAGAAACCCAAGGAGTTGTACGTGGCTGGGAGGAGGTAGTTCCTGATAATATCATCCTCAGTGACCCAGAGGACGCGCATGCATCTTCAAACTTACGCTGCATGGGCTCTCTGATTCTGAAAAGCCTGTGAAAAGACCCAATGATTTGTGGTATCAAGGAGAGGGATCATTACTGGCTGGCAACCCTTCTTGATCCACGTTACAAGGGTAAAGTTGCAGGTCTCATCATGCCTGCGCAGAAGGTGTAGAGGATGAAACCTCTTCAGGATACCTTGAGGAAAAGTTTGTGCAATGCCTTTCCAGACCCGGACAGGTTACTATGTCCTAATGCTGGTCCTGGACAACGTGTTTCTGAAGCTTCGGTCATTCAGAGGCAGAGTGGTGGAGAAGGTGGCCGGCTGGGCAGTGCCCTTAAAAAATGTTTCAGTCCTCAGCACTCAGGCCTAATAAGTTCAAGCAATCATCGTCAGCGTCTGCATTATATGGTGCAGGAATATATAGGGGCAAGGAGAGACCTTTCCCACTGAGCATCCACTTAGTTACTTGGTCTTGAGGATGGACCACTGGTCGGAACTTGCTCAATATGCAATTGATCTACTGGCCTGTCCTGCATCCAGCGTCCTTTCTAAATGGACATTCAGTGCTGCTGGAGGGTTCGTAACCGATCAATCAGGAGCTATCAAGCCCCTGATGCTGATAAAACTGATTACATTTGCTAGGGATCCGAGATCGCTTGAAGACTGTCACTGCTCCTATTCCTCCTGTCCATAATCTAGAACAATATTTTGTATTTAGGGCACCAGCAACACCCAAGGCCCAATTTATCTGCACCTGGTTTACAGGGGCATGCCATAACAATTTTTAAACCAATTTAAAACAGCAGGGCCCGTTTCTGCATCCAACAAGAGTAACTGCAAGGGGTTACAGTGTTCTGGCACCACCAGCACCCAAGGCCCAAGTTTTTGCCACCTGTTTAACTGGGGACTTTCGTCACAATTTTTAAACTAATTTACAACATTAGGCCCTGTTCCTCCATCCAACAAGAGTAACTGCAAGGGGTTACAGTGTTCTGGCACCGCCAGCACCCAAGGCCCAAATTTTCGCCACCTGTTTGACTGGGGGCTTTCGTCACAATTTTTAAACTAATTTACAACAGTAGAGCCCGTGCTAAAATTAAAAATAAAATGACGTGGGGTTTCCCCCCAAAATCCAAACCAGGCCCTTCAGGTCTGGTATGGAATTTAAGGGGAACCCTGTGCCAATTTTTTTTTTAAAAATTATGTAGCCCCCCCCCCCAAAATCCAAACCAGGCCCTTCAGGTACAGTATGGAATTTAAGGGGAACCCCGCACCAAAATAAAAAAAAAATTATGTGGGGTCCCCCCAAAATCCAAACCAGGCCCTTCAGGTCTGGTATGGATTTTAAGGGAAACCCCACGTCAAATATTTTAAAAAAATGGTATGGGGTCCTCCCCAAAATCCAAACAGACCCTTATCTGAGTACGCAGCCCTGGCATGGCAGGCGGGGGAAGGGACAAGCGAGTGCCCCCCTTCAAACCATACCAGGCCACATGCCCTCAACATGGGGAGGATGCTTTGAGGTCGCCCCCAAAGCACCTTGTTGGTGGGGAGAAGGGTCAACCTTGGCCGGTGGTTGTGGGGGTCTGGGGGCAGGGGGCTAATCAGAATCTCGACCCCCCCATGTGAATAGGTATGGGGTACACTGTACCCCTACCCATTCACCAAAAAAGGAGTGTAGTGGTACAAAAAACAAGAGGCAGGTTTTGACAAGTCTTTTATTGTGTAAAATAGCTCTTCTTCTTTCTTCTTTCTTCGTCCATCTTCTCCTGCCCCGGTCCTTCTTCTGGTCTTCTGCTTCTTCTTTTAGTCTTCTTCCTTCCTCTCTTGTCTCTTCATCTTCAATCTTCATCTTCTTCTTCCTTCTTCTTTCACCGCCGCCGATATCCTCGCTGCTGCAGCCCAGCCCCTGCACGTCTCCCAGAATGGGGGAGACGCAGGGGCCGAGCTCCACCAGGGGGGAGAGCGGCGGCGGTGAAAGAAGGAAGAAGAAGATGAAGATTAAAGACGAAGAGGGGAAGCAAGAAGACTGAAAGAAGAAGCAGAAGAGACCGGGGCAGGAGAAGATGGAGGAAGACCGGAGGAAGAAAAAAGAAAGAAGAAGAGCTATTTTACACAATAAAGCACTTGTCAAAACTGCCTCTTGTATTTTGTACCACTACACTCCTTTTTTGGTCAATGGGTAGGGGTACAATGTACCCCATACCTAATCACATGGGGAGGCGGGATCTGGGGGCCCCCTTATTTAAGGGGGCTTCCAGATTCTGATGAGCTCCCCCACCCACAGACCCCCACAAGCACCGGCCAGGCTTGTGGGGAAGAGGCTCTTGTCCCCATCAACATGGGGACAAGGTGCTTTGAGGTGGAGGGGCAGAGCCCCCTCCCCCAAAGCACCCATACTCCCCATGCCCATCCATCCCCATCCTAACCGGCCAGGTTGCATGCTCGGATAAAGGTCTGGTTTGGATCATAAGGGGAACCCCACATCAAATTTTTTTAAAAAACCTGAAGAGCCTGGTTTGGACTGGGGGGGGACCCCACGCACTTTTTTTCAGCGTTTTTTTGTATATTGCCGGGAACCAACAATACATTACAGCTGCGATTTTAAATTACAATTTTTCCTATGTAAATGTCATTTTGCTCTGGCTATGTTCTACACCTCACAGAGATGTGCCCTTTTACAGACAGACTAAGGACACCCCCCAGGCACAATATTTAAAGGAATTCTTTTTTTTTTTCACTTTAAGCATTATTAAAATCACTGTTCCTGAAAAAACGATCGATTTAAAAACTTTTTTTTCATTGATACATGTCCCCTAGGGCAGGACCCGGGTCCCCATACACTTTATAGGGCAATAACATTGCATATAAGCCTTTAAAATTAGCACTTTTGATTTTTCATGTTCGGGTCCCATAGACTTTAACGATGTTCGAATGTTCGCGCAAACTTTTTGACTGTTCGCATGTTCTGGTGCAAACCAAACCTGATACCATAGAGGAAATGGAACACCCATTAGTGAGAAATTTCTGTGTAGAGTGTTGATTATTTTCCCATAGTGATTTTTTGGCTGATGGGTCTTGTGTAGAGTTGAGCGGACACCTGGAGGTTAGGCGGGTCCGGCCAAACTTTGTGGAAAAGTTCGGATTCGTTACCGAACTTGACCTGAACTTTACCCCGGACCCCAAACCCCATTGAAGTCAATAGGGACCTGAACTTTTTGTCACAAAAATGGCTGTAAAAAAGTCCTGGAAAGTGCTAGAGGGCTGCAAAGGGAAGTAAAATGGGGGTAAGAGTAGGACAAGTGCCCTACAAAAAAATGGGGATAGGGAAAATAACTTAAAATCAAAATAAAAAAGTAAAAATAGGAGGGGGGGTGGATGTGGAGTAGGAGCCTAGAGATTGACTAGGCCGTGACCATGGCACTGTAGTATGTAGCACTATTTATTAATACAAAAAAAATGAATAATACATTCTTTTTTTTGGAAAACAGCAACGTAGACGCACTTTTTATTTTTGTGCAAGAAATGCACCGCTCACACCAACAGCAGGAACCTCTCCCTATAGAACTAGGAGATGATTATAGAACAATAATCTGTCCCTCACAGGAGCAGCAGGAACCTCTCCCTATAGAACTAGGAGATGATTTTAGAACAATAATCTGTCCCTTACAGGAGCAGCAGGAACCTCTCCCTATAGAACTAGGAGATGTTTTTAGAACAATAATCTGTCCCTTACAGCAACAGCAGGAACCTCTCCCTATAGAACTAGGAGACGATTTTAGAACAATAATCTGTCCCCTACAGCACCAGCAGGAACCTGTCCCTATAGAACTAGGAGATGATTATAGAACAATAATCTGTCCCTTACAGCAACAGCAGGAACCTGACCCTATAGCAGTAGGCGATGATTTTAGAACAATAATCTGTCCCTTACAGGAGCAGCAGGAACCTCTCCCTATAGAAATAGGGAAAATAACTTAAAATCAAAATAAAAAAATAAAAATAGGAAGGGGGGGTGGATGTGGAGTAGGAGCCTAGAGATTGACTAGGCCGTGACCGTGGCACTGTAGTATGTAGCACTATTTATTAATACAAAAAAAAATGAATAATACATTCTTTTTTTTGGAAAACAGCAACGTAGACGCACTTTTTATTTTTGTGCAAGAAATGCACCGCTCACACCAACAGCAGGAACCTCTCCCTATAGAACTAGGAGATTATTATAGAACAATAATCTGTCACTTACAGCACCAGCAGGAACCTCTCCCTATAGAACTAGGAGAGGATTATAGAACAATAATCTGTCCCTTACAGCAACAGCAGGAACCTGACCCTATAGCAGTAGGCGATGATTTTAGAACAATAATCTGTCCCTTACAGCAACAGCAGGAACATGACCCTATAGCAGTAGGCGATGATTTTAGAACAATAATCTGTCCCTTACAGGAGCAGCAGGAACCTCTCCCTATAGAACTAGGAGACAATTTTAGAACAATAATCTGTCCCTTACAGCACCAGCAGGAACCTCTCCCTATAGAACTAGGAGATGATTATAGAACAATAATCTGTCCCTTACAGCAACAGCAGGAACCTGACCCTATAGCAGTAGTCGATTGATTTTGGAACAATAATCTGTCCCTTACAGGAGCAGCAGGAACCTCTCCCTATAGAACTAGGAAACAATTTTAGAACAATAATCTGTCCCTTACAGCGCCAGCAGGAACCTCTCCTTATAGAACTAGGAGATGATTATAGAACAATAATCTGTCCCTTACAGCAACAGCAGGAACCTGACCCTATAGCAGTAGGCGATGATTTTAGAACAATAATCTGTCTTACAGCAACAGCAGGAAGCTGACCCTATAGCAGTAGGCGATGATTTTAGAACAATAATCTGTCCCTTACAGCAACAGCAGGAACCTGTCCCTATAGCACTAGGAGATGATTTTAGAACAATAATCTGTCCCTTACAGCAACAGCAGGAACCTGACCCTATAGAACTAGGAGATGATTTTAGAACAATAATCTGTCCCTCAAAGCAGTAGACTCTACCTAGTCCAGTATCAGATTGTTCTGTAATGCAGGATGAGATGTTATTAGATCTGCAATCAGTCCCTAAAAGCAGGAGTAGTAAACTCTACCTAGTCCAGAATCAGATTGTTCTGTAATGCAGGATGAGATCTGCAATCTGTCCCTCAAAGCAGTAGTAGTAGTATTCTCTACCTAGTCCAGAATCAGATCGTTCTATAATGCAGGATGAGATGTATATCTGCAATCTGTCCCTCACAGCGCTGGCAGCATCCTCTCCCTACACTAGCCTGAGAGCATGTGACATGCAGCACTACGTGACTCCAGCTTATACAGAGGCTGGGTCACATTATCCACTAGCCAATCACAGCCATGCCATTAGTAGGCATGGCTGTGATAGCTTCTAAGGGCAAACCAGTGAAACACTTGTTGATTGGCTGCCCTGCAGCTATTCAACAGGGGGGATAAAATACCCGAACCCAGAACCTGAACCCAAACTTTTTTTCAAATGTCCGGGTTCGGGTCCGGGTCACGGACACCCCAAAGTTGGGTTTGGACCCGAACTTTACAGTTCGGGTTCGCTCAACTCTAGTCTTGTGTCCTTTCGCCATGCCTTTGTTGCTTGTGGCGTCTATTGCCTTTTTATTTTACAGGAGACCTGTGATTGAGCAGAAATGGAAGATACACCAGATAGTGAATGAAAAGTTTTAGAAGCATCATCAAGTTTGTTGAAACCTGATGTGGATTTATTGTGTCTAGAGTGCCATTTCTACGCCTTTCCCTCTCTGAAGGCTATTCTGTCACTCATGATTTTCTTTTCTTTCTTGACAAGAATGGCCCTATTGAATTCATTTAAATGATCGTTGAGCGTTTTTTCTTTATTGCCACAAATTGTCTCAATCTTGAGAAGATGAAGTGAAGCATGCATTCGATCAAGATCTTTATCCAACTCCACTATTTGTTTTTTGATATGCTGTTATTAGTAATGTCATAAAATCTTTAAGAGCCAAGATTGAGAATTTTTTCTCAATCTTTTTTTTTCTGACCACTTGTCTCCCATTTTTACCATCCCCCCATTTTCCTTTTTTTTTCTTTTCTGTACGCTATTATTTATTCTCTTTAGTGGCCCATGGCAGGTGTTCTTTTCTTGGTGTGCACCCGGCATATGTGGGTCGGCTGGGTGCGGTTGGGATAAGGACACAGTGAGAATTTCTTCTCTTCCGTTTGCACCCTTCTGGCTCTTTTTTTGCTGTGTCCATCCGGGTTGGGAGGTGTTCAATCCCACCTGTGACCTCACTGGGCGCTGTTTTCATCTTGGCTTCTCTCTGCATTCTTGCAGAGATGTTGTCCACACCCACTGGGTTCGCGTGTCGGTGGGCTTTGGATGCATGACGCCGTTCCACACACCACGCCCCACTGTCTTTGGGTGGTGCAGGACGATGCCATGCACCCTCATCCCGGGGGAATCATCGCAATGCGCCGTTTGGCACGTTGGACTCAGAACATGCCCCATGGGCAACTCCTCCCACACAGGGTATAACTTTTTCACCTTTGTGGGAGGTCTATATAAAGACATCTCTATCCACCTTTAACACAGTCTGATTTGACTCTACCAGAGCGTGGCAGGCTGCACAGCTGATTCCACCAGGTATGTCCCATTAACAGCTCTACTCTCTCTATTGACACACAATTGATTTGATAGATAACAAACTTTTGTTTGTTTTTTCTTTGTATCCTGTCCAATCCAGCTTTACTTAGGCAATTTGTCTGGGGCAAGAGATTCCCTGTATGCACATACGGCTCATACATTCCTTAATATGATCATTTCTGGAGGGCTATCCTTTTGAATCTACACTATACATGCTTCATCTGGATACTAATACCAGCATCTTGAGCTGCACACGCTTCCCTCCAACAGGTGACTATTTCACTACCGTTATCTTTGGATATTATATATTTTTTTACCCCAAACGTATATACTATTAGCATGCTTATAGGACATGTATCCTTCCCTCTGCGTCCATGCCAGGTGATCTCAGTGCATATCTTGCTGAATGCCCTGCTGTGTAAGGAGGCCATCTTTCCCTCTTTCCATCTCTGCTACCCATTCACCAGTCAACTATTGCTTTTATTCCACTCTGGCTGTGTGTGACTATTTCCATCCAGGCATTGTGAGTACAACCCTCCTCCCCCTTAACCAAGCTATCTGTTTGTGAGTAATGACATGTGCTCTAATATATATTTTGTTTTGTAGATTACAAGTATGATTGCTAGAAACTTTCCCTGAAAAAGGAGCTTAAAATGGCTCTGAAGCTTGTTACCAATTGGTTTATGCAGCTGTTATATACTTTATATTCTATGCCTTGTTAACTATGTGTAAACATATCACATACCATTTAGTGCTTTGTATGTAATATTTTTTAAACTTCAATTTTGGAATACTAATAACTATTTAAGCATTTATATACAATACTTGTGTACATTCCTAGAGCCTAAAAAGTTCCAGCTGCCCTAGGGGATTTTTGTATCTTCCATATATATTAGAGATGTGGCCATTTTAAGCAGACTTACAAAACCTCTTCTCTTTGCATGTTAAACTATACGATAAGATCACTGATTGCAGGAAGAGTTCTCTACGGGGGTATGGAATCATAGGACTAGCTACTTTATATATACAATCAAGCCACTGAAACCGGCAAAAAGGAAGGTCATCAAGACTGATGGAAATGGCAAGCTATTATGTTAATTCTAAAAATGTTAATTGACCTAATGGGCATGCGTTTACTGTTCTGGGTAATGAGGGTTGTAAACACTACACCTGGCCATAACTGGTCTTTTCATCTTGATTAACAACCAGATCAAAAGTGTTTGTTCAGCCAATCAAAAACTGCTCCAGGGTTAATAACTATTTTTCCATGTCAGACATTTTAGAAGGGTCATGATCTAGAGATGATCATTATTAGATTATAACATGCATTATTGCATGCATGGAAGCTACCTAAGTGTATATTATAGATTGGATATATATATGCTGGATGGTGTAGGGTCTCTATGCTTGTTATGACAGAAAAGAAGAGAAAAGAAGAGAAAAGAAAAGAAAAGAAAAGAAAAGAAAAGAAAAGAAAAGGGACTCCGAAGGCTACTGTTTGTTGTAATATTTACAAATACCCTGCTGGATTTTGTCATCGTTTTTTGTTTGAATAAGTTTATTGAAAATTATTCAATGATACAGAATAGAAAATAACAGTAAGTAGCATTAAGTAACATTAATAGCCTTTAAAGGTCCAATGGACCAGAGGACTATAAAGTAGATGTATAATGGGGTACATTGTTCGAAGTGTATTTTGCACGCTTATAGTCACTAATGAGTGCAGCCATTGAATATAGATTTGCTGAAAAGATTGAGGAATTTGAGTTTGTTTGGGGGTCCCGTCCACCTCCACCCCAAGGGGAGCTAGCTGTGGGGCCAAGCGGGAGGCCCCATTATGTGTTTACGTGCGAGTCCGCACCAGTTGGAATTAAGGAGATCCGTTCTAACAGAGAATTTGAGATGGACTGAAAGAGGGCAAGGTTCCTTACGGGAGAGATGCATTGTCCTCTGGGATATAAAACTGAGACCGCTGTCAAACTGGGCTGGAAGATTATGAGAAGTGAGAGAAAGGAAGAGAGATAGAAAGCAGGGAAAATGATGAGAAAATTAAGCGATTAAGGGAGAAGGATGGGGGGGAAGTGCCATTAACGAGTTGGTAAACACAGTCATTACCATGTAGCTATCGCGAAATCTAGTGTTTTTAAGAGTCTATATCAAGTTCAGGGGTACGTCGAAAGTGTTATTGTTTTCTAGATGAGATGTATGTTGTCCAAATGGACCATCAGAAGGGGAATTTCTCCATCTGGAAATTAGCTCTTGCGAATGATTGTTCAAGGGATGCATGTTCCTCTATGATTTGAACAGTAGAGTGTAAGTTTGGTGGTGTCGGTTGTTTCCAGAGTCTGGCAATCGATAGTCTTGCTGCTATGAATATATGCGCCATTATGGTTCTCAACCCTGTAGGCCAGGAAGCTAGACCAATTCCAAAGAGGGCTAGCTTTGGATCTGGAGACAATTTGACTTTGGTGATGTCGGAGGCAAGTTCAAAGATTGACCTCCAATATATCGTTATGATGGGGCAATTCCACCAGATGTGTGACGAAGATCCTGTATGACCACAATTCCTCCAGCAAAGAGGGGTAGAGTTTGGGTATATGTGTGTCAGTCTTTCTGGTGTCAGATTCCAGTTGTGTAGGAGCTTTTGGGACGACTCCCAAGGGGATAAGCATTTGGAATGCAGTAAAGAGGGTCTGGATGCATGAATCCACTGATTTGCGTCAACTGCAAAGTGAAGATTCCTTTCCCAATATTCCATCGATGGGAGTTCGGTTTGGTTGTTCGAGTTATTCAGAAGTTGATAATATGGAGAGATACCTAGGCGGCGGTGAGGGGGGGGGGTGTCCAGAAGGTTTAGAAGCTTGTCAAGTGTAGGATCTGTGGTGCTGTGTTTGACAGTTTGAAGGGCATGTCAAACTTGTAAGTACTTGTAAAAGGTGGTTCTTGTCAGATGGTATTTTTCGCATAGTTCTTGGTAACTTTAATGGGAGCCATCCTTGTAAAGGTCTGCTATTTTTGTAATCCCAGTCTTATCCCATTCTGTTAGGTTGATGTATGGGAAGGCTGCTTCCAGAGATCTCAGTGGGAGCTTATGCAATGTTCTGGGCGGCACGCATTGGGGAGTTTTCCTGAGAGAAGACTAGACTTTGGTGGTAGTTCTGATAGAGTCCATATAGTGTAGTTCAGCCGGGCGAGATATCCAGAGGGCTCCAAGTACTTGGCTCAAGTTTTGGTGTAAGGCTGCGGCTTCGATATGGAACCACGGCGTTCCCAGGCAGGGGTTCCACCAGCTACGTGTTTGAGCTAGTACTGAGGCTTTATAATAGGCTTGTATGTTGGGGGGCCCCATGCCTGCGAACTTTGTGTCTGTGCACAGAATTGATCTCTTTATGCGGGGTTTTTTATATCCCCAAATAAAGTCCTGAATCATAGCTTGTAACCGTTTCAGTTGCAGTTGAGAATATGTAAGCGGTAGAGCTCAAAAGAGGTACAAGATATGTGGGAGTAAAAACATTTTGGCTAGGGAAATTCGGCCGGCCCAGGAGGCTACTTCAGACTCTAGAGTGTTGCAGAGATTGGTCAGGGTGGATGTTAGATGTGTGTAGTTTTGCAGCCCAAGTAGTAGTTTTGGTAGTTGGGGAGTTGAGTTGAATCCCAAGATATGTGAGCGTGGGCCCATGGCCCATTTAAAGGGGACCATATTAGAAATGCGCTGCTTTTCGGAAGGTGACAGATTGATGGGGAGCATATGCGATTTAGAATGATTACCTTTATACAGTGATACGGACCCAAAGAGTTCCAATAGAGAGTATAAGGGAGGGAATGATTGTTCCAGATTAGTGACTGAATGAGGATGTCACCTGCGTAGAGGCCTATTTTATGATGGGCTCCATCTATGGTCAGACCCGTTATGGCAGGGTTTTGTCTAATCTGTTCGGCAAGGGGCTCGATTATCAAGGAAAAAACAATAGGGGAGAGTGGGCAGCTTTGTCTGGTGCCATTACTTATGGGAAAGTTTTTTGATAAGAATCCCGATGTCCACAGAAGGATTGGTATATAGCGTAAGAATGGAGGAGAGGATGCGTCCTTCAAAGCCAAATTTTTTGAGTGCCGCTTGCATGTATGACCAGTGGATGTGGTCAAATGCCTTTTCGGTATCCATGGAAAGCAATACTGAAGGGGTTTTATGGTGTTCTGCCCATTGTATTAAGTTTAGAAAACGTCTGGTTCCGTCCGTTGCCTGCCTGCCATAGACGAAGCCCACTTGATCTGGGTGGACTAAAAGGGGGGTAATTTGTGCAAGTCTATTCAAAATTAGTTTTGCGTAAATTCTTGTGTCCATATTCAATAGGGAGATAGGGTGGTAGTTAGCTGGGGTATCTGGGGGTTTACCCGGTTTGGGTATCGTGACAATGATGGCCTCAAGGAATTCGGAGGGGCAGTGGCCTGTGTCCGCGATGTGGTTTAGAGCCCTAGTTAAGTGGGGCAGTAAGTGGACTCTGAGGGTTTTATAATAGTCGTTGGAGAAGCCGTCTGGGCCTGGGGATTTATGGAGTGGGAACGAGGAAATTACTTTGCTGACTTCTTGATCTGTGAAGGGAGATGAGAGGTCGCGGAGGTGTTCTGGGGTGAGTTTGGGTAGGTGTATGTTGCTTAGGAATCGGTCTATATCTTCGTTGCGGGGGGTAGGAGTTGGATCTGAGTCTTCTAGGTTGTATAGGTTCGAGTAGAAGATGCGGAATTGTTCCGCAATGTCTGCTGGGTTGGATAGGGGCTTATTGTTGGGTCCCGTGAGGAAAGGGATTTTGGCTTTGATTGCTCTTTTTATGTATTGTCTAGCTAGGTACGCTCCAGGCTTATTAGCTGAGGTATAAGAGGTTAATTTTAGTCGTCTAATGTAGAAGTCATATCCTTGCCTCAGGTGTGAGGCTAGTGGGGATCGGAGTGCCGAGATTTCGTCAGTTATTTTGGGGTCGAAATTGCGTTTATTTTGGGTTTCTAATGTTCGTGTGCTTTCCGTGTGTGTGGAGATTTTTTGGGCGCGTCTCTTCTTTTCTTGGGCTGCAAATTTGGTTAATGTGCCTCTGATGAAGGCGTGATGAAGGCCTTGTGTGTGTGCCATAATAGGACTGGATCTATGTCTGGGTGGTGTTAATTTCGAAAAAGAGTTTGAGTTCTTTTTCAATAAGTGACTTATAGTGCGGATCGCTTAAGAGCGAGGAATTCATTCTCCAGGGCGAGTTTGTTTTATGAGTGCTGGAGAGTGATATCTCAATTGTGCAGGGGGCATGGTCTGACCATGTAATGGTTCCGATTGTGGATTTGGAAGTTCTCTGCAAGGTATATTTGTCTGTGAGGAATAGGTTGATTCTGGAGTAAACCCCATGGGCAGGCGAAAAAAGGGAGTAGTCCCTCTCAGTGCCGTGAGCACAACGCCACACATCATAAAGGTCCTCTTCAGCAATAAAGGATGCCAGGGCCATTGTTATTCTGCAGACAGGGTTGGAGGAGTCAATAGATTCTAGGGTTTCATTAAAATCCCCACAGATGAAGAGGGAATTTTTTGTACTCCTGGATTTTTTTTCCAAGGTTTTTGTAAAATTTCGGGGAGGGGTGATTTTGGGCATATACATTAATAACAGTTATTCTGGAATTGTTGCACATGGCGGAGACTATTAGAAACCTGCCATTGGGGTCTGCTTCTACCTTGATCATCTGGAAGGATAAGGTGTCTTTTACTGCAATCATTAGACCCCTCTTCTTGGCAGGCATATTTCCCATGAAGATGTGCGGGAACTTAGGGTGAGTACATTTAGGAGGGTTGTTGTGGCTGGGTTTCTTGGATACAGATCATTTCGCATGTAGAAGCTAGAGCTTCTCTCCAGAGAAGTGATCGTTTATAGGGGCTGTTTAGGCCCTTGACATTAAGGGAGAGTATTTTTAGGGTCATGGGTAGTTCTGTACAGGGCCATAGGATCTGCGGCTGTGCTCACATCTGAGAGGGGCTCACTATCAACCAGTACATTGATAACCATACGATGTGATGTATCAGTGAACCTGTAAACAGAGCATGTAATATTTACTAAGGTAATGGTAATTTCCCCTTTGATGCAGGAAGAGGGAGGAGAGTAGGTACAGTAGGAGCAGAGGAGAGATGGAAAGGTAAAGGTGATGAGTAAGTATGCGTACTCAGTACGCTTCGTGATGGGAGGAGAATAGGCAGTCCCTGCAACCAGCAGGGAGAAAAGCATTAACCAGGACATTAATAAAGCCGTAAAAGAGTTGCCAACACAGGGGGCAATATAGTTAACTTTACAAAAAGATTATGTTACCTCAGTCCGACCTGAACTCTATAAGCATCATTTGTTTGGGACAGTGCGCCAGTCATTTTGCAGTTGATTCGGCTTGGAGTGGTTGGAGGCCCCTTCTGCATGGGTGGGTTGAAGGACCCAGTTGTGGAGCTGTTTCAACCCTTCTTTGAGATGGGTAATAGTAGTGTTTTTTCCCATGTGAGTCACTATAAGTTTAGTGGGGAAGCCCCATTTGTAAGTGATCTTCTGATGTAGCAAGGTTTTGGTGATAGGTACCAGCTCTTTTCTCTTTTGCGCCGTGGCTGCTGAGATGTCAGCATTGAAGGTGAGGTTAGAGTATGGTTCTGGCAGTGGCGAGGCATTCCTGGCCATTCTTAGTATGATTTCTTTGGAGGTAAAGAAATGCATGCGAAGAAGGAAATCCCTGGGTTTTTCCGCCGGAATGTGAGGGGGCTTGAAGATTCTGTGAGCGCTGTCTATGAGGAGCTCTTGAGGTGTGAGCGAAGGTACCAGAGCACTGAAAAGGGTCTGCAGGTATTGCGGCAGATCTGGAGGGTGAATTGATTCCGGGATCCCCCTTATTTTGAGGTTGTTCCTTCTGGAACGGTCTTCCAAGCCTGAGAGCTTCGCTTGTATTTTTTGTAGCTCGTTAGACTGGTCACAATGGGCATCTACCATCTCATTATATGCTAGTGTGAATTCCGTCAATTGTCGTTCCACCCTGTCTGTGCGATCTCCTAGAGTGTCTACTTGAGCTTGTATTTTGGAGATAGATCTGGAGATGTCTCTCTGTATGCCTTTTTGCAACATGAGAAGCATGTGTTTAAGTGTCTGCTCTGACACTGCATTATCAGTAGCATGTGTAGTGGCTAGGGATTCAGCTGTTTCTGCCTCTTCTTCTTCCTCCTCCTCACTCTCTCCCTCCCTCCCTGCCCCCTGAGAGTGTATTAGCTTTTTTCTTACCGAGTGTTGCGGTGAAGGAAATTGATAGGAGGCTGCTCTCTTTTGCCTGTCCTTGGCATGGGAGTTTTCAGGTGTTGAGCTGTCCATTCATTCGGATTCCGCCTCAGCAGCTGCAGAGTGCAGCGAGGAGGACTGCGCGCTTCCTCCTTCACTGTGCCTGGCACCATCTTGCTCGTTGTGCGGCCTAGCGGAGCTATAGAAGTCTGTGAGGTGGCGCGGCTCGGGCGGCTTAGAGTTTTTACTGCGAGGCATCCTGGTGAAAGGAGGGTGCTCTCAGCGTTGTGCGGGGTCGTGTGGCTGGGCTGTTGCAGGCGTCAGGTCGGCTCTGTGCCCCTGTGTTAGCGGAGCTCGTCCTTCAAGCGGCCATTCAAGAACGCGGCCAGGCTCCGCCCCCTGGATTTTGTCATCTTCTGCAAGTACCTTGTAGACTGTTCTGGAATCCAATAAATGTCTCTCTCTGGGAAAGAACCTTGTTGCTGCAAAGATACTTATTAATCACTCCCTTATATATACAGTATAATAACAACACCTGCAACTACGTTGAATCTGTGGATGGGAAAATCGGCTCCATTTTTTACGTTCAGTCTGCTGGACAGAAAATGTCTCTCCTTGTGTAATCATTAGAGTCCATAATACAGAGCAGACCACTCTCACACTGACAGCGGAGTGGAGTGTCATAGGGAGAGCTGTAATCTCCCAGTGTAATCATCAGTTTGACAACTCAGTCCTGCACAGTGCAAAAAAAAAAGGGGACAGGAGCCAAAAACATTAAGGACTCATGCACACCGGATGTTAAAAAAATGTTCTAAAAAATGTCAGTAGCTTTGTAGTGAGTTTTTCAGCATTTTTTAGTGTTATTGCACTAGCGATTTTGAGCATTTGAGCCTTTTTACAGCTGAAAAAATGTCTCTCAGAACCCAATAGTCTTGGGTTTTTTTACAGCTCAAAAACACCCCAGCCAAAAACAGTTGATAACAGCCTATGTGTGCATGAACACATAGGATAACATGATGGGGAGTTTATTGACTGTAGGAAAAAATGTCTGAAGGTACAAACAGCCGCTGTAAAAACATCCAAAAACGTCCTGTGTGCATGAGGCCATAAGCTTAATGTACACGGGACATTTGACAATCTCTCCTGAATGATTTAAATTAACAGCTAGATACCGACATTTAAAAATGTCCCCGTCCCCCCCCCCCCACTATTCAAAGGTCCTCATTCAACAAAATATGTGTGACTAGTGATAAGCATTTCAAATGCCTCTGAATGCCAGGCAATTTTTATTTACAGAAAGAGGTGCGCAATGAAAAACGTTGTATTTCTCTTAAGATAAAATAACTTTAATGATCAGTACTGAGTATTTACCACAAACATTGACAACTGTTATGCTTTATATGATCAACTGTAGGTGTAGAATACTGCATATGGAGGTTTTCTATTTATTTATGATTATTTCTATTGGTTGAACTAGATGTTTTTTTCAACCTGACTATCTAATTATGTAATTTGCCGATTTTAGAAATATTCTTTTGAATGTGCTATACACAGGAGAATATCAATAACACCAGTAGTGACTATTCTAGCTGACAAACTTGAATCCCATAACCTTTGAAGACAAGAAGAAAATAGATTGGAAAACAATTAAAGGACCCATTATTTAGGTCACCTTTTTATAGTAATGTTATACAATTATCCAATAAGAACTTTAGTCAGTGAATGACTTTGCAATGGGTCATCAAAAAGGTCTGTCTTTTAAAATACCCTTTTTAACAAATTGCATAACACATGCAGAATTGAATAACAAATTGAAGGAAACAAAAAGTGGGAAAGGAGACTGAATACATTTACATAGTAAATTACAATTTATACCCTTAAAATAGTATAATACATGTTAAAGTTATTTAGTTATATATAGATATGCGTCACAGTTTACAAAAGTTGGGAAAAAAGTACAAATGTGTTCTCTATTAATCTAAAGGACAGCAAAACAATGCCACAATGATATGTCTCTGAAACGTATTCTTGCAAAGTCCTTGAGTAACCTGCACAGTTTTAGCACATTAGACAAATCTTTTTAATGATTATACATTTACACATATTTTTAGTTAACCTCTAATATATTAATCAGGTCATCTTTAGACCTCATGCACACGGGACATAAAAAATGTTGCTTATATAGACGTTTGACTTTTTTTTCTGCTTTGAAATGCCCCTCTATGTTAGCCTATATGTCCATGCACACATAGGCATTTACAGGCATTTAGAAGCAGAAAAAGCACATGCATTCAGAAGAGGAGCGATTGGGCAAAAAAAAAATACCAAATGCGCATAATTGCACATTAACACTAGACCAGTTTAAAAGCGCTCACACATTTATGATTAAATGCATTCTAATGGCCATAATAAATTAAAATTCTGGCCAAAAGAGTAAATTAATAATAAACATGCAAATGTGCATTAATGCACATTCAAAATGCAGCTTTAGGCACATTTTTCAAGCTGCATTTTCCTCCCCTGAAGCAAAGGCATTCAGCTAAGAAAAAAAAAAAGTCCTCTGTGCAAGAGGCCTTGAATATACATCTATCTGTTTTTGAGTGTAATTATGCACACACAGCCAAGGAAAAGCACAAAAAAAAAATATTTTCATTATAGTGCAGTGCAACTCTGTAGGAGTTGTTGGATAGGATGGTCCTCTGTTTTTTGCCTCGCCCTTCTCAAGAACCTCAGCCCCTCTTACACACTAGGTTGAGCGTGCAAACGTACAATATCACAAGAATTCACTAAAAGTAATATTGAATACCCAATCATAGTGCTGTATCAAGGAAACAGGCACCAAACCAGGTAGTAAAGGCAAACTTAATATGTTCTCGTCAAATATGGTTGGTAACTAGGTAAGCATAAAATGGACTAACAATGGTAATAAAACAGTTTTAGTATACAAAGTAATTAACAGTAAGGACTAGGTACAAGATCCACTTCAAGGCCACTTCAATTGCAACAGTGAGCAGTAGTAAAGTTTAATCTATGGAGCGCTGGAACTATACTGCCAGAGCACAATTATGGCAGCCATGCTAATCCTGCACAGTTCAAAAGAAAATGAGGATGGTAGTGGAGGGGGCAGGTGAGCAAAGGAGACTTGCAGAATAATTATTATGGGAAGGGAAGTCTTTCAGGATGTTCTTCTGTCAGCTATCAAAGGGGCCCTTTAAGAGTGTTGGTGCACTTAACGACAGTCACAGTTAAGGTAGGTGTTAGGAAAGGTGCAAGGTAAATGTGATTTAGATGCAGTAAAGGTTTGGTTTAATGTGGGACAGGGTTGGTATAGGTGCAGTCAGGGTTTGGAATAAGTGTGGTATAGAGTGCAGTATGGGTGCGGTATGAATCGGGTACACTTGGTGCCCTGCTCTCAGTGGCTCTGTCCCTGCTAGCAGTATCAGCAATGAGTGAATAGCCCTCTCACCAGTCCCTGTGATGCTGTAGCAACCTCTTGCTGTAGAAGGGGGGAGCCCTTCGGCCTCCGATGATCAGCAGTGGGAAGCAGAGGGTGAGTGGATGCTCCAGTCTCCCTGCAGCAGTGGTGCAGGTACTGTTATGTGGGTGATGCTGCACTGCCCCTAGTTGTCCTCATTCCCAGTCTCAAGCTCAGTTCTCTGCTGATTTGGTCTCCTGCTGGCAAGCGAGTATCCAGACAGAGGTGCTCTCTCTCTAACTCCTTTAGTGCCAAGAGGAAGAACTTTCCCAGGCAGTTTAATAAAAATAATCTCTCCACTTCTCCTACTGCACAGTGCCTATTAGAATCTGTGATGTAAAGAGTCTATTCCTTCCACTATATGGCTACAACTCCCAGGATTCTCAGCACTCTGGATAGATGTGTGTGCTTGTCTTGTTTTTGGCTCTCCCCCTGCTGGCTGGAGAAGAATGGTGCAGCATAATATCAGTATCTCACTAGAGGGAGAGAAGAATAAAAGGTTTCCTTTTATAAAATGCTGTAGCCCAGGACCTGTCTACAATAGCATAGATGCATCTTTATAACATTTTTTACCCCTAAAAGGCCAGTTCATCCAAAAGTTATTAAGTTATAAGTGCCTAGAAGGTTGAGTCACATTGGATATCCAACACCAAGTCTAAGATCCTATTCAACTGGGAGTTTTGGGTGTTCCCATCCACTGTTGATTGTTCCTGCATCTACCATTGCAATCTTCATAGTTTAAAATAAATGACAAAATTTAACATGAAGAGTGAAACCCCCCATAATAACCACATCATGTGTGGGTCCCAGAAACTCACCAAATGATGTTCCAAGAGATAAAAAAAAACACAAAAGCAGGTGGTTTAAATCTCCAGCATCTACCAAAAATTGAATATCAGTGTTGGGTGGCTTGCTTTATACCCAGGCTCACAATGCACTTGCACAACTGATAGTCTCCAGCAAGGGTATTTACTCAGTGTCACAGGAGCTGTCTGTCACCCAGCATCCCCAGATCCTTAGTGAGATAACAAGATCCTTCTCCAGACCAGAACTTTCAGGCAGTGCCCTACAGCAAATGTGATTTGTTGGTAATCTTCTCCAGGCCCCCAGCACAGCAGCTGCTGAGGCCCAGACCAGAATGTCTTGTCTCATTAAAGCTGCCTCCAGGGGCATCAGCCCCAAGAGTCATAGAACCCTCCCTGTAGAGAAAATAACTTTCTTGGTATTTATCACCTCCTCAGGCACTGTCTGGATGCCTCCTTCCAGGAATTGGCTAAATATTCACACTAATTATTTGAATCCCCCGCCTAATTCTCTGGAAACTTCTTTCAGGGGCAGAAGGGAGGAATCAGCTCAGGAAACCCTGAACAGACCAAAACAATCAATCACTGCTCCACTTACTATAATAGAGTCCAAAACTAAATTTAACATAGCAGCCTAACTAGGACAGGGAACTACACGTCCATCTGCCATTTGCTATATCCCATTGATGATCTCCCTACCCTAGAAAAAAATGTGTGCTCAAGTCCAAACTCAATTTATATAGTATTTAGGAAGCCCAGAAGGGTAAAACCACATACATGGAGTAATTTCGATGATTTACCTAAGTAGAAAAGAATGTTGGCTCTGCAAAATAAATGTTTACCTAATTTATTGAATAAGTTGAAGCTGCATTAAATCAAAATATCCAATCATGTGCAAGATAATAAGCCTTTTATTTAAACACATTTGGATAATTAAATTTAGCATACCTTCACCTTATTCACTATCTAAGTGCCCATTCAATTCAGAAGGCAAACCCTCTCTCTGTAAGTAAATTAACCCCAACAGAAAATAATGGCTGCCAGAATCCATTTACACTATCTGTTGTTGCCGGTTAGTGCAAGCAAACCACAGTGGAAACGTAGTCCATGCAGGGATCATGTTAATAAATTCTACCCATTTTAAAGTTTAATAAGCAAACTACTGTTAAAAAAGCATGGGAAGTTGTGCACTGCCATGAAGGGCATATACCAGAGCAAAAACATTTTTAAAAACACTGTACAGAGGGGAGAGGGTCTTTCCAAGCAGCTTTGAGAGCAACACTGAAAATATGCGAATCCTTTAAATAACATGCTTGGGGGATTTTGTAATGCTATACATTGTGTTAGGGAACAGTATGATGTTTTTCTCTTTGATGAAGTCATGGGTCACATGACGAAACAGATCAGAGGCGGAGTCACGTGACATCAGCACATACATCCAGAACCGTGTATATGCAGAGATGCCAATGCTGATCCATTAATGGGGCAATGTTACTAACAGTATGTGCATTGAATTGGTAGTGCACTGTTTTTGTGAATTTTTTTCCCTGTGCTTTTAACAAATATTTGGTGCATTTGAATATATTACACTATGGGAGTCTGTCTTATTGCATCTTTTTAAGTGAATATGAATGAATGGAAAGCTGACAATTGAAATAAGAGGATCACAGATTGATACGTTTGGTAAACATTGGAAAGAAATACCAGCCCCGGGTTAAAGCGGAGTTCCACCCAAAAGCGGAACTTCCACTTTAAGGGAGGGTGACCCCCAACATGCCACAATTGGTATGTTATTTTCTTGGGGGGGCAGCGGGGACCCTGTTTTGGCTGCACTTCTTCTCCGCAGCACAGGAAGCACCTTTTACCCACCCTCTTGTCGATCTTCTGGGACACGTCTGGGCCATTCACAAAGCGCAGCGTGCCTTGCCCATGCGCACTGCGTGCCTAGCTTTGAAGCCAAAGCTGGGTGCCCACACTGTGGCTTACAACTTATTCGTTTTTCTACCTATGAATATCCATCATTAAATGGAACATTCGAAATGCTTCACCGCCTTTTTCCTCAACATGAGTTTAAGCTGTCTGAATTGATGCAAGGGATAAAAAGATCACCAGGTCAGTGTAAGCCCTACATGATGCTGAAGATAAAGTTTATGGCCCTGTAGTTGAAACAAAACAGAAAGTCTCAGCGACAAGATAGTTTGGCAAAGCATATTTGGCTGGGGACTTGATTTTTTTTTTCTACAATTAGCTTGGCTTACATTCTGCAGAAGCAACCAAATCGGATTAATTTGAGTTTGCAAGAAGGTATTTTTTTAGGTAGTTTTAGTATTAACAAATGCCTTTTTTAATAAACAGTTATAGGCCCCTTTGACAAGCAGAAAGAAAGTGACTGGTAATTTGCTAAGGAAAAGGTGTGAATGATCAGCGCTGTAAGGTAAATAAGTGAGCAGCAAAGCAAAAAAAGAGAAAACAATCTCAATAGTCCAAATGTAGTAAAGAAATGCAGCTCTCTTGTGAATTATTAAAGTCTTTGGAAAGGCTTAATGGAAAAAAAACACAAATCTGTGAAAATGTTATGATCCAAAGTGAAAAAAATAGTTCATCTCAAAACTGTCCTGATTATCCACATAGGGTCTACCACATAGATATTCTCCAAAGTAGAAATAGGATGGCAACTCACCAGATCCATATGCTGCCTCACCTAAGAGGACAGCAAAAGTGTTTTAGATGTCAAACGTAGTCGTGGATCATCGGAAAGTTCCCCAGTCGAAATCCAGCAAGAGACAAAAACAATAATAGTGTAGTATGCCAAAATTGATGAGCAATAGTGAGTGAAAAGAACCTCCACCCGTGCTACAGTCAAGCAATCTCTGTGAGTAGATAAATATCCACCGTCACCACATGCACTAATAACTTACCAGATGGTGCATATATAATGCGTCATATAATCTAGCCAGGTCTATAGAAGGCAGGTCCCTCAGAGTGGAGGACTTCATGCTTGATATCTCCAGGTGAATGTATAGAGACAGTGTTGCCACGGATGTATCATTGCCATTCCCCCATAAATTACAAATAGGGCCACATAGCGTAACACGTTTTTTAATACATGCTAAATGGCTTTACAAACGGTATAACATCAGGTGGACCCAGAAATTGCAAATAGAATAAAAACGTACCATGACGCATTTCAAGCTAACGCCCGTTCTCAAAGGGTTTCTTACAGTGAATAAGATGATCCTCTGTATTTATATCCAGCCCATCTACAGAGATCGCCGCCACCTGAAGGCAGCGTCCATGTTACTGGATGTAAACAAAGCCCCTTCCAGTTTTGGCGCCATATTGCCTATGTCATTTCCGGTTTCAGCACCATTTTCCCAAAGAGCAATTACGTAATTTCTGGCGTCTGCACCATTTCTCCAGTGATAATCTGAAATCACTGAAAAACCTGCACAGCACCAACCAGCCTTAGAGGAGAAGGTTGGAACTGCACCCCCAAATGGGGCAACTGTATTATATTAAGCAACAGAAATGCCAATGGGATAGATATAAATATATAGGTAAAATAAATATAAACAAATACAGACAATAAGAATTTACAACTGAATGAACATTGTGGACATTCACTCTCCGTGTTTGTCAAGTTACAATTGTATATTGGTCATTGAGCAGAGATATTAATACATGAATCTAATAGATAAAATAAAATAAAAATTGAACACACCAAAAATTAAAAAACAGCAGAGGGATAAGGAGTAAAAATCTCATAAAGGAGGGACAATTAACTGGTATCAATGAAACAGTTAATGTCCCAATCTACGTTATGACCACGGGAAATAAGATTTGAGTTCATATAGCCAAAACATTTATTTTCTAGAGATCTCCCTGTTTTTATTTGTACCTCTCCAAAGCGGTTGTGATTTACAAATGGCTGTAAATTTAAGATAGTCTGTGTTTTCTATACCCAGTCTTAATCCTATATACATGTTCCCTTAACCGGTCTCTAAGTCTCCTGGATGTGCGGCCCACATATTGTTTATGGCAGCCACATTCCAGCAGGTATAGCACCAGTCTAGTGTCACAGGAGAGAAACATTTCTATATCATAGGTTTTCCCTGTACTGCAAGAAGAAAATGTGTTAATCTTTCGTAGCCTAGACTGACTCAAACTACATATTACACATGTATTGCAGGGGTAAAAGCCTTTTATATGGCCAAAAAAGGTTGGTTGTTTTGGGGGATCTATTATGTTAAGAGCTACTTTGTTCCTCAAATTAGGTGCCCTTCTGAAGACCACCTCAGGGTTCTCAGGGAGAGAGGCACCCAAAACGGGATCAGCTTTTAGGATGGCCTATCTTCTCCTAATAATCTTTTTAACATCATATTTTTGAACAGAATAATTGGTGATGAATGGACAAACATCTTCCTACCTTCATCATTAGATTTTTCTACTAACAAATTATTTCTATCCATAGTTGCTATTTCAGAAATAGTTCTAGATAGATCCTCCTCACGGTAACCTTTCACTAAGAAGCATGCTTTAATAATTCCTGCCTGTTCATGAAAATCCGGATCCGTGCGGCAGTTATGCCTTATCCTCATAAATTGGCCCTTGGGGATATTAGGTAACCATGAGGGATGGTGGCAGCTCGTGATAGGAATGTAACTATTTCTGTCTGTGGTTTTAAAGAAAGTATTAGTATACAATTCTCCTTCTTTAACCATAGTTGTCAAGTCCAAAAATTGGATTTGTGTGGGACTTATATTAAACGATAGTTTGATATTACGGTCATTGTTATTAAGGTAATGCATAAAATTATCCAAAGACCCCAAGTCACCATCCCAAATGAATATAATATTGTCAATAAAACGCTTATAAAACACAAGCTGATGCTAACGTTGACCATAAACAGTTTCTCGTTCCCAATTTGACATGAACATGTTGGTGAGACTGGGGGCAAATTTCGCCCCCATTGCCATGCTTTTAATTTGTAAGTAGTGTTGAGCGAACCTGGACTGTAACGTTCGGGTCCGTACCGAACTTTCGAGTGTCCGGGGCACGGACCCGGACCCGGACATTTCAAAAATCGTTCGGGTTTGGTCCGGGGTTCTGCTATTTTACTCCACATGTTGAGAAGCTGCAGGGCAGCCAATCAACAAGCGTTTCACTGGTTTGCCCTTAGAAGCCATCACAGCCATGCCTACTAATGGCATGGCTGTGATTGGCCAGTGCATCATGTGACCCAGCCTCTTTATAAGCTGGAGTCACAGTGCTGCAGTCACATGCTCCTTGGGTTAGTGTAGAGAAAGGAAGCTGAAAGCATGAGGGAGAGATTAGAGACATTTTAAGACCTGATCCTGCATCCTGAGATAGATTACTTTACTACTGCTTTCTGTGCTGTTGCTCTGAAGACAGATAGCAGAAATTAGAGATTTCACATACCGCTGCTTTGAGTTGCAGAGCAAACTCTGCATAAAACAACGATCGCTACGATCGTGCTCAACGATCAGATTGTTGGGGGTAGAGTCCTACGTCCTAGTCCAGAATTTTACAGAGATTAGAGAGGGAGTACGAAAGTCGAAGGAAAGAGATGTGATTGGGTTCCTCGTACACTGACGTCGTGACACTGAGGTCGAATATTTCTCCGACCCAGTGTACTACGTGACCGGTTAGTGTCGGTACGGTAATCATCCGTACCGACACTACCGAAGATTCCCGTTTGGTCACTTTGCGAACAACTAACCGACGGGACGTCGAAGAGTTGTACACCTCATTTTATCGTCTTGGGGCCTGGTTTGGGCTTGCTAAAAACTTTACAGGCCCAGGCCCAGGCACGGGGCCTGTGAGCTTTCAAGCCATGCCTGGGCTTGCAATGTC
>BLSH010284318.1:1028114-1048913 GCA_018402905.1 Glandirana rugosa
ATCCACCCCCCTTCCCATTTTTTTATTTGATTTTAATTTATTTTCCCTATCCCCATTTTTTTGTAGGGCACTTTCCCTAGTTTGAAGATGATTTTAGAACAGTTATATGGCTTCTACCGTTAATTAATACTTTTCAGACACAGTTTGAAGATGATCCACATTCACATCCATTTTTGCATTTTTTATGTTTTTATTTTTTTTTAAATATTTAAAGTTATTTCCCTGTCCCCATTTCTTTGTAGGTCACTTGTCCCACCATTACCCCCATTTCCTTCCTTTTGCAGCCCTCTAGGGCTTTCCAGGACTTTGTTACAGCCATTTTTGTGCCTAAAAGTTCGGGTCCCCATTGATTTCAATGGGGTTCGGTGTCCGTGCGATCGTTCGGGTTCCGTCCGGACCCTGACCCGGACTTTGTCCCGAAGTTCGGCCGGACCAGCAGAACCCGAACTTCCAGAGGTTCGCTCAACTCTATTTGTAAGTAGAATGCTCCTCCAAACTAGCAAAAGTTGTGGGTCATGGCGAAATGTAGACGGTCCAAGATGAAATTGACCTGGGAAGTTGGAATGTTGGTGTCCTGTCCTGTTGCAAATAGTATCTAACAGCAGCCATGCCATCAGCATGGGCACTATTTGTACACAGGGTGGCTACATCAGCCGTCCCAAGAATCATCCCCTCCCTGAATAAAATGTAATTAAGCTCATTCAGGACATGCTTAGTGTCCTGAAGGTAAGCAAGTGTTTGTACAACTAAGGGCTGCAGAAATGAATATATGTATTCCACTATACAAGCAGTAAGGGACCCCATGCCGCTAATAATTTTTCCTGGGGGGATTTACCAGACTCTTGTGGATCTTTGGAAGAGCACATATAATAGGAATCTGAGGTGCTTTCAGGATAAGAAACAATTTTTCTTTTTTGTTAAGAATTCCATGTCTACTACCATTTTCTACCAGTGTTTTGAGGTCTTTAGAGAAACATTGAGTGGGATTATTTTTTAAGGGAAGATATTTATCCCTATCATCCAAGATATTAAACATCTCCTGGACATAATCCATTTCATTCAAAATTACAACTGCCCCCCGCCCCCTTATCCGCCAGCCTCACAACCAAGTCTTTCTTAGTAAGAAGGGTGTTGACGCCAACAGTTATTTCTCTCTCCTCCTGCACTTTCTTAGCTTATCTTTTCAGGTCTTTTACCATGGTATCTTTAAACACCGAAATATGAGAATGGGCCCCATGAGTATTGAACAAAGATGCATTTCTAGGTTAGTGTGCCTAAAAAGAGAAGGTTGTTGTAGGTTTCTTGTAATAGGGTGTTGTATAAAATGCTTCTTAACCAGTTGCCGACCGCCCGCCGTGGCTTGACGGTGGCAACATGGCTCGTTATCTCGAAACGCCGTCACCTGAGGACGGCCGAGAGAACGAGTATTGTGAGCTTGCGCGCACCACCCGAGGCGCATTCCCATGCGTACTGTGTTCCGGGGGGCCAGGGAGCGGGTACGGCTGCCTCGATGTCTGCCGGTTACCCGCGATAACGCCTCCGCAGCAACAGAACAGAGGTCTGTGCATGTAAACACAGATCTCTGTTCTGACAGAGGGAGAAGGGATGTGATCACAGGCTCCCTGTATATGGGAGCCATGATCACTCCCCTCCACCTGCCAGCCCAGCCCCCATACGGTTAGAACACACTGAGGGAACACAGTTAACCCTTAGAGCCCCCCCACCAGGTTAACCCCTTCACTGCCAATGGCATTTACACAGTAATCAGTGCATTTTCATAGCAATGGTCCCAAAAAAGTGTCAAAATGGTCCAACATGTCCGCCGCAATATCGCAGTCCTGATAAAAATCGTAGATTGCTGCCGTTACTAGTAAATAGAAAAAAAATAGAAACACCATAAATTAATTCTCATCATTCGTAAACGCGGCAACTTTTGCGCAAACCAATCAATAAACGTTGATTGCGAATTTTTAGATTTTTTTACCAAAAATATGAGGAAGAATCTAAATTGGCCAAAACCGATGAAAAAAAAAGTTTTTTTATATATTTTTTTTTGGATATGTATTTTAGCAAAAAGTAAGAAATATTGTTTTTTTTTTGCAAAATTGTCACTCTTCTTTTGTTTATAGCGGTGATCAGAAATGACGCCGAGGTGATCAAATACCACCAAAAGAAAGCTTTATTTGTGGGAAAAAAGGACGCAAATTTTGTCTAGGTACAACGTTGCATGACCGCGCAATTGTCAGTTAAAGCGACGCAGTGCCGAATCGCAAAAAGTGCTCTGGTCCTAAACTGGGAAATCCTTCTGGGGCTGAAGTGGTTAATACTCAGTTGATGAGCGAACCTGTTGATGTCTATAAAGGTCTGAAATGTGTTCAATTTAGCCTTAGGCGTAAACTTCAGACCCCTATTTAGCACTGAAAGTTCCTCTTTTGACAAATCTACAGAGTTAAGGTTGAATACTTCATTAGTTCGTCCCACATTCTTTTTCTCCTTGGGCCTGTTGTGCTTTCTCCCTCCTCTCTGTATTCTCTTCTGTCTAAACTTCTCTTTCTGTTGGCACCTCTCCCTAAAAAAATATTGTTGTTATTCCCAACTCGCTGGAGTGTAGGAGGGTGTGTAAGGTTGTGAGTCCCGCCCTCTATTGGGACCATCATGATGGGAATAGGGGGCTCTGTCCTCCCACCCTACCCATTTAGGGGTGTTGTTCCCATGCCGTGGTGGATAGGTCCTATATTGGACCTCATTAGTTCTATAGGGGCTCCAATAGGAATCCCTTTTTCTAGAATGATGAAGTTGCCATCCCATAAATCTACCCCCTATTTCCTCTTCATCTCCCAAGAGGAGATCATGTCTCTCCTGAGGATATGGGTGGTAGTCCGCATAACTGGACCTCCTATGTGGATGTTGATATTTGTTAGTCCTATTGTAGTCTTGGCCACCCCCAGAAGGTCTCTGCTTTTTCTTTTTTGGTTTTCTCACAGGGGCCCAAGTCCCAGAGGGGTGGAAGATGTTTGCCCCTTGAAAACAAACCCCTCCTTATAATCCTTTGAAACCCTAAGGTATTTCTTTTTTTTCTTAAAACGTTGTTATTCTTCTGTTTCTACAAGGGTCTTTCCTAATTTCTCTGATTCATGTAAATATTCATTTTTGTATTTAAAAGGGACAAGCTTCTCTCTTGTCTTATTAATCTCTGCATCCAACTTACTGAGTTTTTTCTTTTTCCTTACTAAAATAAATTTTAAAAGATCAATACCGACATTGTTAAAAATACTTATAACACTCTACATTATCACTCAAGCCATTCTGTTCTAATGGTGTATCCCACCTCAGAGATCTCAGTAACATGTTGGCTTTGGTAATTGGTTGGTAATTTCCTAAAGCTGGCCATAGATGAGTCATTTTTTTTTTAATTCAACCCGAATGAATGAAAATAAAAAGACTCAATTTCCACATCCACACACTCTGTAGGACTGACAATGATTTTTTTGGAGAAGCAAATGACTTTAAAGGTGGGTAGGAGCAATCTCCTGGAGGGGCAGGAAAGGTGCAGGGTGCATTTATTGAAGTCAACTACTGAACAGGAGCGGCCAGTCCATTAGGGGTGCCGCTCCTCTGCAGGGAGCTGGACTCATACATTTGTATGAGGGTTTTTTTGTGGAAGCCACATGATTAGAGCCTTAGGCTCTAATTGGCTTCAAAAAGGTTGGGCTTGGGGCACAGAGCACTGCTCCCCAAACTCACCCACTTGTGACAATAGCGAATTAATATTCACTATTGTCTCCCGGGCCAATCAGGACAGGAGGCGGATCGGATTGACCCGGAGTAGAAGCCGAGGAAGCCGTGGAGGGGTGAGTGCAGGGGGACCAGCACCGTGGAAAGGCTGAGTGTGGGGGGACCGTCACCATAGAGGGATGAGTGCGGGGGGGGGGGCGTCACTGTGGAGAGGCTGAGTGCAGGTGGACCTGGGGGGTTTGCCCCCCAAAAAAGTTTAGCACCAGTAGCCACTGCTACTGAAGTACTTCCTGACTCTGCTAACAGTTTTTACATCCTGTAGGATGAATACCAGAAAGTCATGAAGGAGTTTTCTACAGAAGAAACTGGAGACTGAGGTGAAGCTTGTCCTAAAATATAGGGAAAGCCTTTTCTTTTCTGCAACAGAGGTACATTAATGGTATATTGGGACATAGGGAAGCTGCACTTTAGAAAAAAATAAAAGGTGATCTTTACTTTAAAGTGAAAGCAGTACCTGGGAAACCGTCCCTAGCAAATCAAGCAAAATCCATTTATTTGTAGAATTGAAATTGACTTTGTTGCTAAACAAGAAAAAAAAATGACAAAAAAGCTAGATGGTTAAATAATAATACTTACCACTGTCTCATCCAGATGGCTTTCATTTTCCTGCAGGACTACACCAGCAATTGGAAATTTTACTCTCTGACACTTTGGAGTGTGTTGGATTCCTGTGTCCTCCAATGTTTGATGTGGTTCTAACAGGTGTAGTTCAACGAGCAAAGACTGGAGTCACTGATTGCAATATTAAAGCTGAATGACATTTAGTTTGCCAACAACAAAAATGACAGATACCACTCAAGGCTCCACCAGGTCCTCTTGCATAACAAACTACTAAGAGTGCTGACAAGGACAGAGCTCATCCCAACTCAAAACATATAATAGAGAAAGGAAGTCCTAAAATCACAGCAAAACCCTGTAAAGAAGTGTATGACAGCCTCAGCTTGGGCTCCAACCAGGCAACACCCCAAAGTATTTCACTCCTCCCCTAGATTTTAATCTTGGGGTAGCCTGGTTGGAGTCCAGGCTGAGGCTTTCATACGCCTCCTTACAGGGTTTTGATGTGATGTGCGACTTTTAGGATTTCATTTCCCTACTATTTAGTTTGCCAAAGCACAGTGTATAACAGTTTTTTCATGAAACACTGTTTTCACCTTTTTTCACCCCTTTTTGCATCTCAGCTTCTCCTTTGTCCTCATTTTAGCTTCTGTCTACATGCCCTTGCTCCAGCATTAGCAAATCATTGCCTAGGACCAGCTTCCTGATAGCGGCTATGGTGGACCGTGTTTGTAGATTGTGTGCCAGCACAGCAGATTGTAGTCTCAAGCAGGGATGCATATGACAGGGAAGCAATGCAAGGGAGCAGTTGGGAGGAAATGCCTGTGCAAGAACCTTGAGGGCAGGAAGATTAGTTTTCAATTTGAAAAGATTGAAAACAATATGTGAAATGATATTAACACATTAGAGTGCTAGTAAAAACTCTGCATAACAGGAATAAAATCATGGCCCATTTAGCTCATCATTGAATTACGGTAAATAACTTTTTATCATAATTATTATTATTTATTATAACTTACATCAGTCAAAAACCCCTTCCTCCACAACTCAGTGTGGAATATGTGAGGGGAGCTAATTTGTAAGGCGCGAAGAGCTTTGCACACATCACTGCAGTGTGCACAGGTCATTTTGCCTGGGCCACACAGAGCAAATTGGTGCTCCAGTAAATGGGATAATGAGGGAATAACACACACCTGGCCATGGAACAGCTGAGCAGCCAATAGTCCCATTCCTTTTGGTCCCTTAAAAAGTGTGAGGCACAAATACAAACTGTTGTAATTCCTACACTGTTCATCTGATTTGGATGTAAATACCCTCAAATTAAAGCTGAAAGTCTACAGTTAAAGCATATCTTGGTTGTTTCATTTCAAATCCATTGTGGTGGTGTATAGAGCCAAAAAGATTAGAATTGTGTTGATGTCCCAATATTTATGGACCTGACTGTATCTAAAGGCAAGCGTTTTAATTTAAGCACAAACTTACCAGTATGTGCTGCATGGCAAAAGGAGGGGCCTACAGGTCACTAAGCAGCAGACTGGTTAGGGCAGGGAGGAAGGTCAGTGAAGGTATGCTGACATAATGGCTGCAGGGTATGACAGCCGTGTCACATAAACTCTGGTTTGCTGTCCATAAAAAAAAAAAATCCACCCAAAGAATTGTAAAATTACTAAGAATTTTTTTTTCCTATAAGATGTCAATGAAAATAATCAAACAATGCTTCAGTGGTTCAACACTCCCTCCTTTCCCCTGCAGCAGCCATTCTCTGACAAAGCGGAGCCAGAGCTGCAGGATTAAATAGCTGCGACAGAATGGATTAGAAATAGGTAAGTACGCAGATTTTTTTTTATAAACAGGATAGGGAGGATAAGTTGGAGGATGGGGGAAGGGAACATTTTTAAGAATAGGCATGGTCAATATTTTCTTCCACTTTAATTTCATCCTTGGAACTACCGCTCACTGGATGTTTTTTACACAACTCTTTGAAAAATCTAGAGCAGATTTTTTTCAACAAGGGTGCCCAGCGACCCTGAGTGCATTCAGGTTTCCTCAGGGGTGCCTTGGAGAAATGCCTAAAAATTATTAAAAATCTGTATACAAGCTAGTGGGTGGATCAAGCCTGCCTTTTAGTTACTCAAAGCCACAGGTTTTCAATGAGCACCATCACAATCTTCTAGCTGCAGGCATCCTAACCAATGATGTCATCAGTTGATAAAGAGAATGTTGGCAGTCTGCACAGCATCCTAATTTGCCCTGCCCCTACCCCTCTCTGTCATCCCCACCGCAGTCACATTAGCTGAATGAGAGAGAGAAGCTGAGGGAGAAGCGAAACACTGGAATACTAATCAAGGGTGTATTTGCTTTATAAGAATAAATCACCTCCAACGTTGGGTGTCCTGCATTTTGCATGTTGCTGCATTTTGTAAAACTATTAGTTAAGGTTTTTACATTTTAGAATGGAATGCCTCAAGATTGTGCATAAAAGGTGTCTTGACTGAAAAAGATTGAGAAACATTGCTCTAGAGCAGGGATAAGCAATTAGCGGACCTCCAGCTGTTGCAAAACTACAATTCCCATCATGCCTCTGCCTCTGGGTGTCATGCTTGTGGCTGGCAGAGTCTTGCTATGCTTCATGGGACTTGTAGTTCTGCAACATCTGGAGGTCCGCTAATTGCATATCCCTGCTCTAGAGACTATAGTGAGCTAAAGTCCCAGGAAGTTATTGGTTTGAATAAATGGTTGGTTGAAATACAACTGAACCTCTTGACCATATCTTGTATTGTGTTGCAGCATCAGGTTATTTGTACTTTACCTATTTGTAAGTGATAACCTTTGTAAGTTTAATTGGGGCGCCTGTCTTTACACACACATGAACTTTAATAGCATCCTAGTATTAGTCAATATTGAGTTGGCCCACCCTTTGCAGCTATAACAGCTTCAACTCTTTTAGGAAGGCTGTCCACAAGGTTTAGGAGTGTGTTTATGGGAATGTTTGACCATCCTTCCAGAAGCCCCAAACTCGCTCATTCGTGTCTTTATAGACCTATTGGGTTGAGGTCAAGAATCTGTGCAGGCTATTCAAGTTTCTCCACCCCAAACTCACTCATCCTTGTCTTTATGGACCTTGTTTGTGTACTGGTGAGCAGTCATGTTGGAACAGGAAGGGGCCATCCTCAAACTGTTCCCACAAAGTTGGGAGCATGAAATTGTTTAAAATGTCTTGGATGGCGAGGTGTAAGGAGGGCTACGATAAATTTTACAGTGCCTGGGCCACGTGGATAGCCCATACCGGGAAGGATGTCCAGAGCCCTCATCAGAACCCAAAGGCCATAAACGGAAGAGATAATGTTCAAATTCCACTGAGGTAGCTACCCCATGTTAAATTTCACCCCCTGGTAAATACAATGAAGGAATTAAAGACCACCTGACAGGAGACCCTATTATGTTTGGTGCACTGACAAATATATGTAACTATAGATGGAGACACTGAGTACATTGTGGTTGTTTCTTTTTCCTTGTCCCCCTCCTTTTCATTCCCCTTTCCTCCTCCCCCCTTCACCCGCCCATCCCCTCCCCACACTTTTTTTTCCCCTTCTACTTATTCCTTGGTGTTTTGAAATAGTGTCACTCAGGTTAATGTAACCTGCCATGCAGGTATGCCAGGTGAAGAGGAGTCAGTTGTGAACCTAGATCATTCAGACTTATCAGGCCAAATTGAATACTTGGCTCATTGTTTCGGAGGTAAGGCCCAACCGATTACGGCTCTACTAGGATATAGTGAACTGTGTATGGCATGGATGTTGATATTATATTGTTGTTTGAATCTGTGACATGTACCATGAAAAGATAAATAAAGACTACTTAAAAAAAAAAATGTCTTGGTATGCATACGCCTTTAGAGTTCCCTTCACTGGAACTAAGGGGCCAACTAAGTCCAACATGACTGTGCACTAGTGCATAAACAAGGTCCATAAAGACATGGGTGAGCAAGTTTGGTGTGGAGGAACTTGACTGCCCTGCACAGAGTCTTGACCTCCGATAGAACACCTTTGGGATGAATTAGAGCCGGTACTGCGAATCAGTCCTCATCAGTGCCTGACCTCACAAATGCGCCTCTGGAAGAATGGTCATACATTCCCATAGACACTCCTAAACCTTGTGGACAGCCTTCCCAGAAGTTTTGAAGCTGTTATAGCTGCAAAGGGTGGGCCAACTCAATATTGGACCCTACAGACTAAGACTGGGATGCCATTAAAGTCCATGTGCGTGTAAAGGCAGGTGTCCCAATACTTTTGGCAATATAGTGTATGTGTAAGTGATAACCTTTGTAAGTTGAATCTATCTATCTACCTATCTATCTATCTATCTATCTTGCAGTTCATGTATACCGCAACAGTTTGAAAAATAAAGCTCACAAAACAAAGCTTAGGAATAAACATTTTCTTTGTTTAGTGTTTTTGTAAGCGTTAATAACTGAAAAAAGTGTTCCTATTTCATTGCGATTTTCCTAGCTCATGTACATACATTTGCAGTGGAAGAGCGGGAGGCAGTTACATGGAATAAGATAATAACGCTCAGGCTGTACAAAATAATACAGGAGAACATTTTCCATTCAATTGTGTACCCATTAAGCCAAAGCAGCGCTTGCTGCCAAAACGGCTTCACAAAATTGAAAAAGACGTGGCGACAGATGAGAAATCCAAAAAGAAATCCAAGCCTACGAGTAAACATAACATCATGTCACAAATATAAACAAAGTCACTTAATTCGCAGAAAGTTTTTTCCATTTCGAGGGAGAATGTTGTCTGCAACATGTATTACGTTTCAAGGCAGACAGGACAACTGGGAGCAGCGGAGCACTTCTGAGGCATTAGTAACATTATACCCCACTTCCCTTTCTAAAGATTGCCTTTTGCTATCACAATAGCTTTTAATGCATAGATGTTACAAGGTATTAATGAGCTTAGGGCAGTGAGATCACCATCTTCGTGAAATATGTAGTTACTGACACTAATTAGTCCAGGGAATGTTTCCACTCTGAACAACAGGTCCTTAAACTCCACTTACAGGAAATCTAAACTGAAAACGCAATTAACTTTGTATAACAAAGTTTCTGAAATAAGGAGCACATGCATATCATGAAAGACAGCGGGGGGGGAACAGAATGATCTGATGAAAGTCTGAGCTATCCACTCAAAAGCAAGTAGGTCCAGCCATATTTAATGTGAGCCTGTGCCCATGCAGAGAAAAGCAACAAGTTCACTTTAAAGCCCAGTTAAAGTTATGGTAACAAATATCTATTGTAATGGGCCTATATTAATAGCAATATCAAACTGTACCTTGCTTGGTTTTGCCTATAAAGTCCATGAACTGCGGTTCAGCTACTCCCTCTAGCTATTTATATAGGACAATTTTGGATGTGGCATGATTTTATTATTAGGATAAACAAGTGCCCACACTACTACCCGGTGGTTCCTCGTCTCTCTCTATTGAGACTGCATAAAAATTATACATTATATATTTTAAATATCTTGCTCTTATTTTCTTTATAATTTAGGCTCAGTGCCACTCCAAACTTCTCTTCCTCCAGTGCTGTAGTTCTGACTTAAAGTGGTTGAAAAACCTCTGAAATGAAAAATGAACAAATTATTGTATTATAGTGTGTACTTGCCTCAGTCCATAGCATTTAGAGTGGCTCCTCTCTGCTCTCTTCTTCCTCTTCTATCTGCATGAGTCACTTCTCACAGTTTTTCCAGACCTTGGGCAATCTTTGGAGGGCCCCCCCCACCCCAGCACACAGATGATGATTAACAGCCTCAGATGTGCATGTCTTTTCCCTCCCCTCGGGTGTCAAATTACACTCAGCTCTCTACGCTACACTGTGCTGTATGTGACATCACACCTCCGTGTTCCGCCCCTGCCTGCTGGAAGTTCAGAAATATAAACTGATTTGTGTACTTTACAGGGCTCTGGAGGAGAGAAGGCTGCAGCTAAACAAGTACAACATACTGTATGTAGGAGGGTTTACTCTATTACCATGTATCGCTTTAACAGGGCACACGTTGGACCGCTGCAGAATGATCACTGCCATTAAAGGCAAGTCAAGCCTTTCAGCTGATAAAGCAATATATCCAAAAACATAAAAAAAATATATCCAAAACCGAGCTCATAATTTTTTCTCCCCCACATGCCCCTTCCTCTGATCTCTCTGTCAAGATCAATGGCACAACTATCAGCCCATCCCCGCATGCCAAGGTTCTAGGTGTAATCCTGGACTCTGATCCTGGACTGATCTATCCTTTAGGTCCCACGTCCAATCACTGTCTAAATCTTGCCACTTCCGCAACATCTCCAAAATACGTCCTTTTCTAACCAATGACACCACAAAGCTCCTAATTAACTTCCTGGTCATCTCCTGCCTCAACTACTGCAACTCCCTTCTCATTGGCTTGCCCTTACATAGGTTATCCCCCCTTCAGTCCATCATGAATGCTGCTGCCAGGTTCATCCATCTTACCAACCTCTCCGTGTCTGCTACTTCTCTCTGCCAATCCCTCCTTTGACTTCCGCTCACCCAAGAAATTAAATTCAAGATACTAACAGCAACTTACAAAGCCATCCACAACTCAGCCCCCAGCTACATCACTAATCTAGTCTCAAAATACCAACCAGACAGTCTTCTGCGTACCTCCCAAGACCTCCTGCTCTCAAGCTCCCTCGTCACCTCCTCCCATGCTCGCTTCAAGGACTTTTCCAGAACCTCTGCTAACCTATGGAACTCCCTACCCCAATCGGTCTGATTATCTCTTATTCTGTTTGCTTTTAGACGATTCCTGAAAACCCTCGTCTTCAGAGAAGCCTATCCTGCCTCCAGATAACAACTGTACTTTTATTTTCTCTATCAGCTCACCCCCCACAGTTATTCATTTTTGTATCACTTGACCCTCCCTCCTAGATTGTAAGCTCTAATGAGCAGGGCCTTCTGATTCCTCCTGTTGTATTGTAAGTGTACTGTCTGCCCTCATGTTGTAAAGCGTCGCGCAAGGTGTTGGTGCTATATAACTCCAGTATATTAATAATATATCCAGTATTTTCTTATTGTTCAAGCATTTCCCAAGCACAATACAGAAGCAGCAGTCTGGATCATTTTTATTTTGTGGTTTTGAGGCAAAGGTTTATTTAATAAAGGCAAATAGGCTGTTCACTTTGCACTTTGCCAGGGAATTGTCCCTAGAACATAGTGCATGTGATGAAATTTCACGTTGCAAAGAACACCCAATCAGGTTCAAGGAGAACAAAACAGTATTTTTGCTTGCACATTATTGGATGATGGAAATCAGCAGAGCCTCCCCGTATTTACTATGCTCTGCGGCTAATTCCCTTGCATAGTGCAACTTCCCTTGCAAAGTGAACAGTCTATTTTGCTTTTAATAAATCAACCCCAAAAGGTCTGATGTCTTGTGAGTCTTCCAGAGGGAAAAAGGCCAACATGCTGAAAATTCAACCAGGCAAAGTGTTTACTCAAAAGAGCATGATGAACATGTTCCCTTGAGAAGCCCAAGACTTCAGATGAAGAAGGTCATTGTTTGAGCATCATGCAAGTGCCAGATTTAGCACTGCGGCTTTGAAACAAAAGATTCCTGGAAAAATCCCAGTAAAGACACTTCCTTATGTAATGCTAACCCCAAAAGGGGCCACTGGAAATATATTGGGTCCCCTTTACCTTCCCAGAGGCTGCCCACACAATTTTCAGTCCCAGAAGCACACCAATAAATCCAGGCTCAGTCCAGGGGTCTTTTTACTTTTTAAAAGAGAAGTATGGACATTGTAAAAAAAAATCATACTCACCTAGGTGATCCAATGCTGCATCTGTCCCCTGCCAGCTCTGCAGTGAGAACTGAGTAATCAAACACCGCTGATTGCTCTGCTCTGAGCAGAGAACTGGGACTGTCGGGCTCAGGCTCTATGCTTTGCCCCTCCAGCGCTCACTAGAATGCTGGGCTGTGAAGAGGGCAGGAGGCTCTGGCTCAGGCTCTCACTGGATCACGACCATCTGGTCAGGATCTTTTCAGAGTCTGGACCAGCTGAGTGACATCAGCCGAAAGCGGACTTTAGCCAACTGTCAGCTGAAAACGGGTCAGATAGGTGCAGAACGAAATACACTCCTGTGATCCATAGGAGAAGTATAGCCTAAAAAGCTTTGACTATACTTCTCCTTCAGTACAGATCTTGAGACAACTGCAGAGAGGAGGGTGTAGGATACCCAAAAGCACTTACAGACCTTGGAGGACAGCTTCCTGAAAAACTTGTCCCAACAGTAATATGCCCTGTAGTAGCAGCATCAAAAATAATGCTGAATAAAGAGGGAACAGCCAGTAAATCTGAAACCTCATTAAATAAAATCATTCACAGTCCTTGCAGCAACTTCTGGCATCTCATCCTCAAGAAGTACTTCTACACCTGGAAATCCATGTGAAAAGCACCCACCTCTCCAGCCGAGCTTCCACAGACAGTTTTCCTTGCTGAGGCCTAGTAGCACTCCGGAACACACACAAATGCTTCCTCCCATGGGCAAATACAGGGAAAAAAAACTTTGATCAGATCCTCCCAAACATTTATTTTCTCTCCAGCCACTCCTTCTGAGTCAGCCTCCCAGGGATTAACCACTTCCGGACCAACGCCGTCAGGTGACGGTGGTCACTTTGAAGTGGAATACTGTTGTTATGGCAGCAGATAGCTACCATAACCCCGGTCTCTTCTTTTAGAGCAGGCGATTCTGCACAAGATAAAAGTGGTCTCAGTGGCGGATACACCACGAGATCACTTTTATCAGCGGCGGGAGATGATCGCGTCTGTCCCCCCCAGTGTCCGTGAGCCGAGTGAGCGGCTGAAGCCATTCACCCGGCTCCAAAATATGGCAGGGCAGAAGCGACGTCACAAGTCACTTCTGCCCAACGGTCTTAAAGGGCCCATTTTTTTTTTTTGCACTGCCATTTTTTTTTCTTGCATTTTAGTGTAAATATGAGATCTGAGGCATGCTTTTTTTCTATTAAAAGGAATGTTTACATTTCTTGTAATAGGACTAAAAGTGATCATTTTTTTTAAAAAGAACAATGTAAAAATAAAAATGAAAAAGTAAAATAAATAATTAAAAAAAAAAAATTTAAAGCACCCTGTCCCACGCAGAAGCGAACGCATACGTAAGTCCCGCCCACATATGAAAACGGTGTTCAAACCACACATGTGAGGTATCGTCGCGATCGTTAGAGTGAGAGCAAAAATTCTAGCACTAGAACTCCTCTTTAACTCAAAAATGCTAACCTGTAGAATTTTTTAAACGTCGCCAATGGGGATTTATATGTTGCAAAGTTTGTCGCCATTCCGCGAGCGGACGCAATTTTAAAGCATGACATGTTGGGTATCATTTTACTCGGCGTAACATTATCTTTCACAATATGGAAATAAATTGGCCTAACTGTACTTTTGTCTTATTTTTTAACTCATAAAACTGATTTTTTTTTTTTATTAAATCGCGATTGTAAGACTGCTGCGCAAATACGGTGTGACATAAAGTTTTGCAATGGCCACCATTTTATTCTCTAGGGTGTTAGAAAAAAAATATATGTAATGTTTGGGGGTTCTAAGTAATTTTATAGCAAAAAAAACTGGTTTTAACTTGTGAACACCGAACCCAAAAAACAGGCTCGATCTTGAAGTGGTTAACTAGGGTCAGATAACAATTTATAAGCCAGTGACTGACCTCCCACACTATTGCTGGGGCATTATTCCAGTAGCAGGTGAGAGCATTAAACCACCAGGCTTAGGGAAAGCCTGAACAGACCTGCAAAATTGCAGCTCAGCTGGATACAGAAGAGCAATAAACTAAATTTACCAGGCCCAGAGCAGGGGAGCCACACATACTTTAGACTTCCACAACTAATTCAAGTTGGCCTAAAAGCTTCTCCGCCACTCAGAAGAAGCTTTGCACTTTTATCATTGAATACAAGGCTTCCTCTGATTGGACAAGGTGGAGAAGCAGTTAGATGATGTCACAATTTCCACATCAGCACATCAGAAGAATCTTTGTTTTTAGTGAAAACAATGCAAGACTTCTGAATTGCAGAGAAGCATTCAGGCTGCATTGATTTCGTTTTGGCAGCAGAAAGGAAGTCCTCTGTACTGCTGTGATATTCACTGTATGTAGGTTATACTGCTACATTATAACACAGCACACACAGCAGCTGCCTTAGTTAGGCAAAGTTTATACTAACGCAATCCAATGTGCTAATAGCACTATTGTGTGTTTTTGATGTGTTTAATGCGTGTTTAGGATGTGTTAAAAAAAACGCACCCGAAATGCCCTCCTAGTGCTTTTTTTTTATTAAGGTGGAAGTGTTTTTTTTTTTTTTGCCCTCAGTGATATTTGATAAACAATTGTCAATCGTCCTGTTGGCACGCTGTAAGCGCTACTGGTGTGTTTACAATGCATTATCATAGACTTGAATGTAAGGAGTTCAAAAGCTTCAACACCTCCTAAACTCAAAGATATGGGAGTACCCTGCTGCTCCTAGGGGAGTTTGCTCCTGAACCATCCCCAAACACAACCTCCATTCAGGTGCAAACCCAGCTCGCATGCTGTGCAATAGAAAACAAAGAAAAGTCTGGATGACGATCCACTTTTATTGCAGGTAAAATCCAAATGACAAGCAATGACAGACACAGCGGGGGACAAGAAGGTAAACGCATTTCACGCTTTCACCAACGCTTATTTATTACCCTCCCAAACTCAACAAGCTTTGTTTTTGCCATAGTGACACAAGCGCTACATGTTTTTCAAATGTGTTAGCTCTGTCCGCTGTCCATATTATTGATTATAGGCTGCTTTGCTAGGTATCTGAGGAATGGCAAAAATGTGCCCCAAATGCCTGTTTCTAATGCCTATGTGAACAGGGCCTTAATAATGGAAATTGTTTGTTTGGGCCATCTAACAATTTAAAGTAAAAGTAAACCTGGAATTCTACTTTGAAGGGATTGTAAAAGCAGAAGGTTTTTTGTCTTAATGCATACTATGCATTAATATAAAAAGCTTTCTGTGTGCAGCAGTCCCCCTCAGTTCCCCTAATACTTACCTGATGTCCCTTTAGGTCCATCGACGTTGCAGGAGTGTCTCAACTGCCCAAGACTCTCCTCCTCATTAGCTGAAACAGCAGTGCGGCACCATTGGCTCCTGCTGCTGTCAATCAAAGTCAGTCAGCCAATGAGGAGAGAGATAGGTGGGGCTAGGCCACGGCTCCATGTCTGAATGGCCACAGAGAGATGTGGCTGATCTCAGGTGCCCCCCATAGCAAGCTGCTTGCTGTGAAGGCACTCAACAGGAGGGACGGGCCAGGAGCGCTGGTGAGGGACCCAAGAAGATGAAGATCTGGGCTGCTCTGTGCATAACCATTTCACAGAGCAGGTAAGTATAACATAAAGACAAAACAACAAGGCTTTACAATCACTTTAAGTTGGTATGCTTTTCCAATGTTCGGTCTGGTTTATTTCCAAAATTTAAAAGAAGCTGTTTAGTTAGGGCTCTGCTTTAACTGGTCCTCGCTAGCATGTATGTTTGCATGTATGACAGTGGAAGGGGCCTTGCTATAAGCTCTCTGGAGAGTGTAACCTTCTTGTGTAATGGTGAGTGCTCTACAAACAATCATATTATAGATCTGTGTAAATGAGTATAACATTTAATATTATTGCCCTATAAGGGGGAAGACTACAGTGTCTTTAATACTTCTAGGATCTAAACCTGCTTAGGGTCATCCAAAACTACAGTGGTGGAAATATACACCGAGGCCTCTTTTTCACATATGGTGATGTCATTAAATCTTGTGACATCATCACCACATTTTGCTGACGTTCTTACTTACCACCTTGGGACCAAAATGGCCATTGTGTTTTCTTATAAGAGGAAAAGAGTATATCCCTAGGCCACTGCAAGCATTAGAAATGACAGATTAATCAATTGTTGTGAGAAGTATTGCTGTAATGTTTTCAATTTATACATGACATGTTATATTCTGTGTTTAAATTGCCTTTCAGCATTTAATAAATGTGACACTTTTTCAATTACATGTACATATGACATTAATATAATGAGCTGTGAATTGTGTATACTTTGAACTAATTTATTACACCATTGTTTTATGAACACTGATGTAAGCTTTTGTTCAAATAATAATATGTATGGGGTTGTGAATATTGTAGGAAAAAATTAGATGAAGGAATATAAATAGATAATATATTTTGTAATAATGCACCTGTTTATTATGATTATGCTTATGATGTGAAAATTGTAGAATTAATTAGTAACGAAAATAAAAATAGAAGCCGGGCTGTGATTTACTCTACTGTGTGCTATTACAGTAATGTATCTGGTATCATTTTATAAGAATTACTTATAATATAATTATAAATACTAACATTTCTAAAGAGTTTGTATGAAGTTGGTAAAATGATATCAATAAGGTGGTCAATGCAGGGTTAGAGGGAATCTCTGGTTGTGCAAAGCTGTTTTAAAACAAAAGTACCAGAACTGCATTTCTGGTACTTATGACATATTTTGTTTTGTAGTGCCCACCAGAAGTCCCTGCCAGGCAGAGTGCTCTTCCTCAAGCCCCAGCTTGTTGCCCGCCTCCCTCTCCAGCCTTGATGAACAGCACAGGGAGAGGGGAGCAGATGAGGATCTTTATTGGCTGCCGCTAAAGCCAGGGACTATGACCATCCTTAGAAACAGGGCATGGAAGATCTGGATGGGCTGCCCTACAGCCAGGACTGAGGCCCTGACCACCGATCTCAGAGCTGCATGGAGGTGAGCAGAGGCCCTTGTGGAGAGTGGGGTTAGCTTGTGCAGTGCTGCAGAGAGGTGCTGCCACAAGTATTGCTACTGTTGTGCTGAGAGAGCTACAGGGCCACATGCTGTGTGCAGTACAACTCTCCAGTACCTATGTAAGAGGACCATGTGCCACTGGAGACTGAGCTGCTGTATTACTGATCCAGTGCTGTATCCTAGTTTCAATCTATAATGGAGAAGAGCAAATGGGACTTTAAATGAGATGCATCTGCATCTCCATCCCTAATTCAATGAGAAAGGAGAAGGAAGTTTGGACTTTAAATGAGGATATAGAAGGACACTAACCAATGTGCATTGTACAAAAATAATGGTTTACTGGCCCTCCAAGGTCCTGGAAAGCAAGGTAAGTACCATACATCATAAACAAAATAATTCCATGACAACATGCATTGAATAGCAAACATATATGCATTTAGGATAATTGGAGTAAAGCATTTGAAGGTTGTATAGAAATAATTGTTTATTGACCCTCCAAGGTCCTGGAAGGCAAGGTAAGTACCATACAGGATAAACAAAATAATTCCATCACAACATAAATTAGTAAAGAATGTATAGCAAACTTATATGTGTTTATGCATTTAAAACTGCAGAACACTCTGCCTGGTAATTGGAGTGGTGCATCTGCCATAGAGGAATTATTTTTATACGATTATTTTTGTACAACGTACATTGGTTAGTGTCCTTCTATATCCTCATTTAAAGTCCCAACGTCCTTCTCCTTTCTCTAGTTTCAATCTATATCCATCCTTTGTGTGAAAGTGGCCATGCGGCGATGGACTGCATCCAAGACGACTTTGCCCAAACACTGGAGTGGTGAGAGGCCTATTGGTCCTCACTGATGTGTTTTTCAGATATGTTGTTAAAATTGCGATTAAAGAGAAGAATTTTGCCAAACGTTGACTTGACTCTTTAACCACTTCAGCCCCGGAAGAATTTCGCACTTTAGGACCAGAGCACTTTTTGCGATTCGGCGCTGCGTCGCTTTAACTGACAATTGCGCAGTCGTGCGACGTTGTACCCAAAAAAAATTTGCGTCCTTTTTTTCCCACAAATAGAGCTTTCTTTTGGTGGTATTTGATCGCCTCTGCGTCATTTCTTATCGCCGCTATAAACAAAAGAAGAGCGACCATTTTGCAAAAAAACCCAAATTTCTTACTTTTTGCTAAAATTCAAATCCAAAAAAAAATATAAAAAAAATTTTTTTTCACCGTTTTTGTCCGATTTATATAATTCCTCATATTTGCGATAAAAAAAATTGCAATCAGCGTGTATTGATTGGTTTGCGCAAAAGTGGCCGCGTTTACGGATGGTGAGAATTCATTTCTGGGGTTTTTATTTTTTTTTTACTAGTAATGGCGGCGATCTGCGATTTTTAGCGGTAATGCGATATTGCAGCGGACATGTCGGAACATTTTGACACTTTTTTGGGACCAATGACATTTATTCAGCGATCAGAAATTTAAATATCCACTGATTACTGTATAAATGTCATTGGCAGTGAAGGGGTTAACCTGCAGGGGGAGAGCTAGGGGTTAACTGTGTTCCCTGGGTGTGTTCTTACTGTGGGGGGGTTGGGCTAACATGGGCATGAGAGATCTAACTGATCCCAGTGACAGGGATCAGTAGATCTCTCATGCCCCACTGACAGGGCGGGGAACCGCCGTGTTTACATCGGCGGTTCCCCGTTCTTTCCCTGTAGCCGCTCATCGCGACTCGCCGGCGGACATCGGGTCCGCCCGAGTCGCGGGCACACTCCCCAGGAGTGCGGCGGGTGCGCGCGCCCCCTGGTGGCCAAATGCGAATCGCCGCTTATTTACGGCGATTCGCGCAGGGCTCCCCGACTGCCGCCGTGAAAAGACGGCGCGCGGTTGGAAACCTGTTAAAGGATAAGTTCATTTTTTCAGAAAAAATTATAAATGCACTTTTTTTTTTTTTTGCAAGAAAAACAATGTGTATATATAATTTTTTTGTTGCATTAGCCTGTACAGCAGTGCACCAGCAGTGAGCAGATCACCGATGCCATGCAGGTCTCCTACAGACCTGTCAGTGTATAGGCTTGCTCGTACCTCGTACGAGGAAGCCGATACATGCTGACAGGAAAAATGAACTGCCAAGGCGCTCACAGTGCCATTCTAGTTCATTGAAAACTGCAAGCCAACAGCCACAAAGTTTTGAGCGCTGTGAATGAGTGACGCGGCCAGATGGGCTGAGCCCCACACAGCCACATTTTTTTATTTTCAATTTTGACAGCTAGTGGATGGAGAAGATCCCCTATTAGCTGGCACAGCAGCGGAGCGAGAGGTGCGGGGGCCAGTGTATTCTTAACATTACATGTTACACCCTGAATATGGGTGAAACATGTATCATGTTATGAAAGGTGAACTTATCCTTTAATTTCCCTGTGGAGTACAAATCTATCAGCTGAGAGTGATGCTCCATCATGACCTCCTGCAGTGGTGGGGACTTGTAGTAAGGCCATCCTACTGTATATGCATTCGAAAATTATATTGTTTACTGATATTTTTTGTGCTAGTATATGAAATTGTTCTAATCTCTCTGAAATGCATTTAGCTAACCATTGTTCCTTTCCAGGGCTTTTGGCTTCTTTAATAAAGCCCTTTTCAACATTTCCATGGATGTCGGCATTAATCAGGTACAGGTACAGAGTAGGTCATCACTGGAGCAGGGAAGCAGGATCCAAACAAAAGCAGTGGCTCATCCAGGGGTTGCATTAGAGTTTATTTTTTTATTTCTTTTTAAATAAACTTTGTTATAGAGAAAAACTGCTTCAAAGTATGGGCACCTAGAGGTCCCCCATGACAAAGCCCCACCCCCAAGTTGAGGGCATGTGGCCCTGTAGGGTTTATCAGGGGGTGGGGACACATACTTGTCTCCCACTTTTCCTGGCATGCCCGGCTGCAAGCTCAGATAAGAGTCTGCTGTAGATTTTTTTTTTTTTGGGGGGGGGGGTGTCTTTCCCTTAATTTTTATGTGGGTTTACCCTTTAAAACCCATACCAAAGGACCTGGTATGGGATCCCACACTATTTTTTCTTTAAAATTATCATGGATGCTTTCTTTACATGCCAAGGGATTCCTGGCCAGTAAATGAATAAGGCCAATGATGTCACTGGTTGCTAAGGACGCGGTAGGTGCCAACACCAGCTGCTATTTTAACAACCATTGACAGCGGAAGAAAGAAGATGCCATATATGCTAGCAGGAGAAAATATGCTACAATTTATGATGCCTAGCACTTGCCAAATAGGCTAGCATTCAGATGAATGCCTGAACAAGCAAAGTTCGGCCTGGACCTGTTGACCAGCTGAATGGTATGCATCACTAGTTTCTAGGAAGTTGGGGGTTTAATAAAAAAAATAGTTGGTCAGTAATGTTAGCCACCATCTCCACCCCTTTTTTAACAGTAGCCTCAGTAGAAAACTGTCATAAAAAATCACCTCAAAATGTATGCAAGATTCCTCGGCATTTGCATTTTGAGAGGGAACCTCTTACATAAAAGCAAAACAAAAACAAAAACAGTGGCGTGGGGGGGGGGGGG
>BLSH010284318.1:1065754-1076003 GCA_018402905.1 Glandirana rugosa
CCATGTTGGCTACCTCCTCCTACTCCTCTACCACCGCCACTTCCACCTACACTGCCACGGTCACGGCCTAGTCAACCTCTAGGCTCCTACTCCACATCCACCCCCCTTCCTGTTTTTTTACTTGATTTTAATTTATTTTCCCTATCCCCATTTATTTGTAGGGCACTTGCCCTAGTTTGAAGATGATTTTAGAACAGTTATATGGCTTCTACCGTTAATTAATACTTTTCAGACACAGTTTGAAGATGATCCACATTCACCTCCATTTTTGCTTTTTTTATGTTTTTATTTTTTAAAAAATATTTACAGTTATTTCCCTGTCCCCATTTTTTTGTAGGGCACTTGCCCTACCCTTACCCCCATTTTACTTCCTTTTGCAGCCCTCTGGGGCTTTCCAGGACTTTCCTACAGCCATTTTTGTGCCTAAAAGTTCGGGTCCCCATTGATTTCAATGGGGTTCGTTGTCCGTGCGATCGTTCGGGTTCCGTCCGGACCCGGACCCGGACTTTGTCACGAAGTTCGGACGGACCAGCAGAACCCGAACTTCCAGGTGTTCGCTCAACTCTAGTCAGCATCTCTCCAAGGTAATACTTAAAATCTGGCCTGTTGGTGGGTCCTGAGGACCGGAGTTGAGAACCACTGCATTAGTCCCTTCCCTCAAGGAGCTTACAATCTAAGGTCCCTAACCCACCTGGGCACAGGGAGAACATGCAAACTCCAGGTAGGTAGTGCCTTGGTTTGGATTCGAACCAGCGACCCTTTTGCTGCCAGACGAAAGTGCTATCCATTATACCACTGTGCCGAACTTGCTGAATTAGGCCAAGCACAAAATAACATATCTCTTCTCTGTGGCTTCACACAAGTGATTTGCTGCTACACCACAACACCGACATTGTCATATTAATTCAATTAAAAATATGTTTAGGCTATGCCACCAACAGCTTGCAGACAACTGGTTCCTGGCCCTTCAATTTCATGGTGATATTTTAAACCAGGTAAGTAACTTTCACCAACCAGACTGAAACTTCACTACTGTGTAGAGGAGCCAAAAGTCATGCTATCCTATCTCCTACTCACAATACAAGATACAATGACAGTATGGAGCTTTGCAAGCAATCTCTCTAATACCTTTTTAGAAACTACTGTAGAATAGGCTTTAGAAAAAGAGTAAATGTATACCCTAAAACTTGAAAAGGTTTATACATACAAAAGGACCAAAGAGGACCTCCTCTTAGAATAATTATCCATACAATGTCATACATTTAAAAGTTCATTTTTATTAAATACCATATAAGATGTGTCTATTCTAAATAATAGACACCCTTTAAAAACATGAAATATTTATCACAACTCATTGTAATAACACAGCCCCCCTAATAAAAATAGTAATTCCTCCCCAGGAAATAATGTAACTAGCACTCATATATAGAAACGAGATCACTATGTACAGGGCAATATATAACATGAGGGAGAAAATATACAACTCAACGCATTTTGCCTTGATGGCTTCTTCAGGGGCTTGGAGGGGAATGATACAATAAAGTTGCTGAAAGAGAAATATATACACATAATATACATCCAAGATATATCAAAATTACCTGTATTTACAGTCAATTTATATCATGGTATAGAATTCATATGCATATGACTGTGATCACTTACAATGAGTATATATTGACTGTAGGAGAACCACTAAAGGTGTTTCACATTCCTGCTAGAGCAGTCAGACACAGACTGGGTGCCTAATAGCACATGCTAGTTGGACACACAGGCCAGACAGAGGAGCCTCACCAAGGGGCCACAAATTCAGTCTACTGCATAGGGGTTAGCAGTCCAGGCTATTGAATCCAAATGTTTAAAAGAAAGGCACTATAAAAGGAGAGAAAGGCAAATTGCTAATACGCCCCCATGTCCAAGGACATAAATAACCATTCCCATCTATAGCACATTTACCACATGTCAATGATGACTGATTAAATAGGTTTATCCTCACAAATATACAAAAAAAAAAATGTTAAACTCCTTTTAACCAGTTCCGGACCGGCTCACATACATTTATTGCTGCAGAGTGGCGCTGTAGTGCGTATCGCTGTACATAAACGGCAGTTCGTGCGTGCATGGATAGTGGGTGGGAGCACACCAGCAGAGTGCTCTCATGCCCGCCGCACCCTCCAGCAGTATGGCCGTGGGTCGGGCAGAGTCGATGTCTGCAAGCTACCCGCGATTGGCTGGCACAGGAAAAAAACGGGGAACCACCGATGTAAACACGTCGGGTCCCCGCTCTGTCAGTAAGAGATCTACTGAATCCTGTCACTGGGATCAGTTAGATCTGTTATGCCCCTGGCAGCCCAGCCCCCTCACAGTTAGAACACGCCAAGGGAACACAGTTAACCCCTAGATTGCCCCCCACAGGTTAACCTCTTCACTGCCAATGACATTTACGCAGTAATCAGTGGCTATTTAAATTTCTGATTGCTGTATAAGTGTCTTTGGTCCCAAAAAAGTGTCAAAAATGTATGATATGTCCGCTGCAATATCCTTGTGCGGTGTATTCGCCCAGTCGCACCTGCAGCAGAGAAAGAAGTCCGGATGGCTGTACTCTCAAACTGAGATTCAAAAAAGTGACTTTATTAAAGTAAAAACATAAAGAGCCCAACATGTACAAGCGGGGGGGGGGATGCGTTTCACACATAAACTGTACTTTATCAATACGCAAAAAATAAAAGTTCGATAAAGCACAGTTTATGTGTGAAACACGTTAGCCTTCCCTCTCCTGCTTGTACGTGTTGTGTTCTTTATGTTATTACTTTAATAGGTTCCCCACCGTGCGCCGTGTTTTTACGGCGGCAGTGGGGGAGCCCTGCGCGAATCGCCGTAAATAAACGGCGATTCGCATTTTGGCCACCAGGGGGCGTGAGGAGTGTGCCCGCGGCTCGGGCGGACCCGATGTCCGCCGGCGAGCCGCGATGAGCGGCTACAGGGAAAAGAACGGGGAACCGCCAATGTAAACACGGTGGTTCCCTGCCCTGTCAGTGGGGCATGAGAGATCTACTGATCCCTGTCACTGGGATCAGTTAGATCTCTCATGCCCATGTTAGCCCAACCCCCCCACAGTAAGAACACACCCAGGGAACACAGTTAACCTAGATCTCCCCCCCAGGTTAACCCCTTCACTGCCAATGACATTTATACAGTAATCAGTGGACATTTAAATTTCTGATCGCTGAATAAATGTCATTGGTCCCAAAAAAGTGTCAAAAATGTCCGACATGTCCGCTGCAATATCGCAGTACCGCTAAAAATCGCAGATCGCCGCCATTATTAGTATAAAATAAAAAAAAAATAAAAACCCCAGAAATGAATTCTCATCATCCGTAAACGCGGCCACTTTTGCGCAAACCAATCAATAAACGCCGATTGCGATTTTTTTTATCGCAAATACGAGGAAGAATATAAATCGGCCAAAAACGGTGAAAAAAAATGTTTTTTTATATTTTTTTTTGGGATTTGAATTTTAGCAAAAAGTAAGAAATTTGGGTTTTTTTGCAAAATGGTCGCTCTTCTTTTGTTTATAGCGGCGATAAGAAATGACGCAGAGGCGATCAAATACCACCAAAAGAAAGCTCTATTTGTGGGAAAAAAAGGACGCAAATTTCGTTTGGGTACAACGTCGCACGACCGCGCAATTGTCCGTTAAAGCGACGCAGTGCCGAATCGCAAAAAGTGCTCTGGTCCTAAAGCTGCAAAACCTTCCGGGGCTGAAGTGGTTAATAAATGCATTTTTTTGATCTAACCTCTATTAGTTGACCATCCATAGGTTATATTCCTCATAATATACTTGCTTACAATACTTGAGCATACTTGAATTCTGCTTTCTGGAGGAACACTACTCTGGTTGCCACACCATATATCTGTAATCAGGATGTTGTGTTGCCTGCTGTGCATCAGAGTGCCAAAGCAAGTAGACAATCACTGCGATTAACTGCAGGAGACCACTGATATTGTACATAGTCATCACATTTATTTATTTTTTTTTTATCACATTTTTTACTGTTACATAAACTCTCACTTTGTTTAGTGCGCTAAAGTAAAAAATAAAAAAAAAAGACCGCTTACCCAATAATTTTCTAAAGTTACAAATTAATCTTGTCATGATCCTAGTCCTTGTGAAATTAAAAGGTTAATTTAAAACTTATCTTAAATTGTGGCTTTATATTTATTTTGTTTCTTTTTTTTTATTATTGTCAGGACTACGGAAAAAAAAAGAAACAATATTGAGAAATAAAAACTATTTGCATAGAAACTACGAATATGCAGTATTTTTCCCAGGTAAATCATTAGTTTCCACTTCATGTGGTTAGTATGATTACTTTTCAACTGTGTTAAAAAAAAAAAAAAAAAAAAAAAAAAAAACCTGGTGGTTTGTAAAACTCATCATTCATCAGAGCAGTAAATAAGCCCTTATTGGATGGCTTAGTCAGAGGTTACAATCAAACAAAAAAGTCTCAAAGCAAGCTTAACCGCTTCACCCCGGAAGGATTTCCCATGTTATGACCAGAGCACTTTTTGCGATTCGGCACTGCGCCGGCTTTAGCTGACAATCGCACGGTTGAGGGACGTTGTACCCAAACAAAATTTGCATCCTTTTTCCCCACAAATAGAGCTTTCTTTTAGTGGTATTTGATCACCTCTGCGTTATTTCTGATCACTGCTATAAACAAAAAAAGAGCGACAATTTTGCAAAAAAAACCCCAATATTTCTTACTTTTTGCTAAAATACAAATCCAAAAAAATAATATAAAAAACTAATTTATTCATCGGTTTTGGCTGATTTATATTCTTCCTCATATTTTTGGTAAAAAAAATTTGCAATCTGCATTTATTGATTGGCTTGCACAAAAGTTGCTGCGTTTACAAACCATGAGAATTAATTTCTGGTGTTTTTAAATTTTTTTTTTTTTACTGGTAATGGCAGCGATCTGCGATTTTTATCGGGACTGCGATATTGGGGCAGACATGTCGGACATTTTTGACACTTTTTTGGCACCAATGACATTTATACAGCGGTCAGAAATGTAAATATCCAATGATTACTGTATAAATGTCATTGGCAGTGAAGGGGTTAACCTGCAGGGGGTGATCTAGGGGTTAAGTGTGTTCCCTAGGCATGTTCTAACTGTGAGGGTGCTGGGCTGCCAGGGGCATAAGAGATCTAACTGATCCCAGTGACAGGGATCAGTAGATCTCTTACATGCCCACTGACAGAGCGAGGAACCGCCACGTTTACATCTGCAGTTCCCTGGTCTTTCTCTCTGCCAGGTCATCGCAGCTCGGCGGCAGACATCGAGTCCGCCCGAGCCACGGACGCACTCCTGTAGAGTGAGGCTGGCACAAGAGCACGCTGGCGGCGGCGCGCTCACACCCGGCAACTGCGAACGCGCGAGCCGCCGCTTATATACGGCGATTTACGGGATGCTGCCACTCTACAGCAGTAAATATACAGTATGTGGTCGGGAACCGGTTAAGGTATATTTCCACCTTTGCAGCCAAATTTGAGAAACCCCTATCATATATTTGTTATGTATTACCATTTGCACAGCACATCTAAAAAAGTTTTAAATATATATATATATTGTGACAGCCGGCAGGTAAAATTACCTGGGTGCGTTCTGGATGGCAGATACATTTGCCCCAGGATCATACTCTATGCCTATGGCTACCACTAGGGGGAGTGCTGGGAGCTTTGCAGGAGTAATGAGTCCAGCTGAATGGAGCTGGCTCATTAAGGCCTCTACAAGAGCTTCCAGCAGGCATAGGTGAGTCCTCCACCCTGGAACCAGTTTCTGTGTCAGCAGACTGGGGAGTGTAACATCTTGTATGGTAAGAAGTCTGTGTGGCTGAGTGTGGCCAGTGAGAGATAGGAGCTAGGTACAGCGGTAGGCTGTACCTAGCTGACAGACAGGTAAACCTATCGTGCAGTTAGTGGCCAAGTGGCCTAGGATTTATTTTGTTGTTTGTTTTGGTTTTGACGTTTTTGCACCTTGTAAATAGTGTAATAAACTGCCTTGTTGATTTCACCTACAACTGCTGTCTTGCTGTGCCTAAATTGTGTAGTGAATCTTTCCAGGGGGTCACACACACCTGCTGCCGAGCTAACCCCTTTACAGTTGGTGGAGGAAGCCAGGGGCATGGAAGAGTTACTGAGACAGCTTGCTGTAGCAAACTCTAATCAGCAACAAGCAAAGGCGTACAAATGAACAGGTTCAGCAAAATATGGAAGCACAGCAGTGAGCTCACCAGTAAAGTATGGAAGCACAGCAACTATCCCAGCAACAATCTGAGGCCCTCTTAATTGATCTGTTGCAGAAGCAAGAGCAGAGACTCCAACAGCAAATGGATGCCATAACACAACAGCATCGACAGACCAGTGAGGCAAGAGGTTTGATTAATACGTCATCATTTTGTGTGAGCCGTTTACTGCCAAAAATGACTGGAGAGGATGATCCTGAAGTGTTTTTGACAACATTTGAAAGGACTGCTGAGAGAGAAAAGTGGCCTAAGGAGCAGTGGGCTAGATTGGTGGCTCCTCTATTAGCTGGGGAATTGCAGAAAGCATATTATGACTTAGAGCCGGACCAAGCAAAACACTATGTTGTGCTAAAAACAGAAATATTGGCATGGCTGGGTGTCCGGGATCAGCGTGTGCATAACTGGACTTTCCAACTTGAAAAACCCCCCAGGTCGCAAATGTATGATCTTATTCACCTGAGCAGGAAGTGGCTACAACCCGAAACTCTGACAGCACCAAAGATTGTAGAACGTGTGGTAATGGATAGGTTCCTGAGATCTCTACCTACTGCTATCCAAAAGTGGGTAAACCATGGAAACCTGGACACGGCCGACAAGCTTGTAGAGAGGTACTTGGTTGCAGAGAACCTGACTGCTTCTCCCAGGGACTCCCGGACTTTCCACCTTAAGACCAGACCATCCCCAGCGGCGGGTAAGATGACTCCAAGGGGTAAGGGAGTGAGAGGGCGGGAAGTTTGCATAATGTATGGCGAACGCAGTCAAAGTTACAGGAAGCAGCGACAAAGTTTATTTGTTACCGTTACCGGTAAGAGGGACATATTGCAGCCAATTGCCCAGTTGTGGATGAGCCTATGGAATGTGACTAAGAGACAGACGTCAGTCGCTGTTTGCGACAGTTGCATGCACTGCCACTCGGGGAACTGAAAAACATTTATGCAAAATGTGTATTAATGGTAAAAATGTTGTTGTGTTGCTAGATTCAGGTAGTCTGGTAACATTGATCAAAGCTGAATTAGTTACTACAGAGGTCTCTGGGAATAACAAAGTGGCTCTTATTTGTGTACATGGGGACACCAGAGAGTATCCTGTGGTTGAAGTGGTTTTTGAGACCCCCAAAGGTAACATAGCTCATCAGGTGGAGTTGGTGCCTCACTTACCACATGATACCATTGTGGGGAGGGATTTTCCAAAATTCTGGGAACTCTGGGATGGTCCTGAACCCCCCACGGAGGCCCCTAGAGGCCAGGAAGAGGAATCCCAGGTATCCTCTGAGAATGGTGAGACCTCTCCAGATTTTCCCTTGTCAGTGTTGGCTGGAGACACTCGGGAACCTGGGGAGGAAACAACATCTTCAGACGAAAACATGCCATCTGTTGAGTTCTCTGATTTAGAGGTTCACAGGGAAAATGTTGCCACAGAACAGGTAAAAGACCCCACCCTGATAAAGGCATGGGAAAATGTGGTAAAGAGAGATGAATTAGTGAACCCAGATCAGTCTTGCGGTTACCCATACTTTATGGTGGAACGGGATCTGTTGTATCGGGTTGCTCAAAAGGTGGATAAAACCATTGAGCAACTTGTGGTACCCAAACCCTACAGGAAGTTGGTATTGGAATTAGCCCATGGGCACATTTTGGGAGGTAATTTGGGGGCGGAGAAAAACCAGAGAGAGAGTATTGCAAAGGTTCTATTGGCCTGGGGTCATGAAGGAAATAGAAGATTATTGTTCCTCCTGCCCTATGTGTCAGAAGTCGGCACCTTTGGCGCATTTGCGTAACCCACTGGTACCTCTCCCCATCATTGAGGTTCCCTTTGAGAGGAATGCAATGGATTTGGTAGGTCCAATACTGAAGTCCGCTAGGGGGCATCAGTACATTTTGGTCATAATGGACTATGCCACCCGCTATCCTGAAGCGATCCCTCTTAGGAATACCTCCGCCAAGACGATAGCCAAAGAGCTATTTTTGGTCTTCTACCGTGTGGGTATTTGTAAGGAATTGCTTACAGACCAGGGTACCCGTTTATGTCCAGGGTAATGAAAGAGTTGTGCAAGTTGTTCAAAGTGACACACTTACGTACATCCGTGTATCACCCTCAAACTGATGGGTTGGTTGAAATGTTCAACAAAACCCTAAAACAAATATTAAAAAAGGTGGTGGATCAAGATGGAAAGGATTGGAACTGTTTAATACCCTACTTGATATTTGCTATTCAGGAAGTACCACAATCCTCTACCGGGTTCTCGCCCTTCGAGTTACTCTATGGGAGACACCCAAGAGGGCTGTTGGATATCGCCAAGGAAACTTGGGAAAGTGAAAGTTCTCCCCACCAGAGTGTGATTGAGCATGTTGCCCTGATGCAAGACAGAGTTGCAGAGGTAATGCCAATCGTCAAAGAACACTTGGCCCAAGCGCAGTTAGCACAGCAAAGGGTGTATAATCGCAAGGCAAAGACCTGCACTTTTTCACCGGGGGATAGGGTGTTGGTATTCGTCCCTACGGTTGACAGCAAATTCCTGGCCAAATGGCAGGGTCCATACAAAATAATTGAAAAAGTGAGTGAGGGGAAATACAGGGTCAGACCACCAGGACGGTGAAAGCCAGAACAGGTCTACCATATTAATCTGTTGAAAGCCTGCAGGGATAGGGAATACCTAGTCGCAGAAACCTTGGTGTCGCAGACTCAGTCTGATTGCTTAATTCCTGAGGTTGGAATAGCAGTCACCCTATCGAAACCCCAAAAACAGGAGGTGAAAGAGTTTGTGCTCCGCAACAGAGAGGTGTTCTCTGAGCTGCCAGGACAAACATCTGGGGTAGAGCATGACATTATCACCCCGCCATTAAAAAAAGTGAAACTAAAACCTTAACAAATACCGGAGGCCTGACGGGAGGCAATATGTGGGAAATGTTCAACGAATGTTTGAATTAGGTGTGATAGAAGAGTCCCAGAGTGACTGGTCCAGCCCAATCGTTTTAGTGCCCAAACCCGATGGGAGCTGGCGATTTTGTAACAATTTCCGGCAGTTGAATAAAGTTACAAAATTTGACACCTACCCCATGCCACGCATAGATGAACTGATCGACCAGCTGGGAACAGCCCGATATATGATGACCCTTGATCTCACCAAGGGATATTGGCAAATTCCCTAGCTGAGTAAGCAAAGGAGAAAATGGCATTTGTAACAGCAGAAGGGGCATTCCAATATAGAAGATTGCCGTTTGGGTTACAAAATGCACCAGCCACATTCCAGCAGAAAATGTACAAAATTCTGAGGCCCCATCAGAAGTATGCTGCAGCCTACTTGGACAATGTGATTATCCACAGTACGGATTGGGCCTTACATCTGCCAAAAGTGCAAGCCGTACTAGACTCCAGAAGGGAAGCTGGGTTCACGGCTAATCCAAAAAAGTGTACCATTGGACAGGAAGAGGCTAAATATTTGGAATACACTATTGGGAGGGGAGTAATAAAACCCCAAGTCAATAAAGTGGAAGCCATAAATAGCTGGCCGCGCCCCAACAGCAAGAAGCAGGTTTGAGTATTCCTCAGAATTGCTGGATACTATTGAGGATTCATTCCTCACTTTGCTTCGCAGGTTGTGCCTCTAACCAACCTGACAAAAGGGAAAGAGTGAAATTGACTGAAGCATCCTTCCAGGCTTTAAAAAAAGCCCTATGTAGCCAACCAGTGCTGTACTCACCTGACTTCGCTAAGGACTTTGTGGTACAGACTGATGCGTCAGATGTAGGCTTAGAAGCAGTGTTGTCCCAGGTCTGGAAGGGAGAAGAGCACCCAGTCATTTATCTTAGCAGGAAACTGAAACCCCACGAAGAAAACTATGCCACAATTGAGAAAGAGTGTCTAGCAGTGAAATGGGCGCTAGACTCCCTGCGATACTATTTGCTGGGTAGACACTTTGATCTGATTACAGATCACCGCA
>BLSH010284318.1:1083527-1097859 GCA_018402905.1 Glandirana rugosa
AGTCAACATCTGTTCTTCATACATCTGGAAATAGTTTAGAACACTTTACCTAAAACCGGGGAGGAACCATACACCTGTTCTTCAAACATCTGGAATCTGTGTGTGAAACTACAGCATAGAGAAGAACAGGCATATGGTTTCGCTCTTCACACACAGTTTGCAGATGTTTGAAGAACAGTGATATTATATCACTGATATGATATCACTGTTCTTCAAACATCTGCAAACTGTGTGTAAAGAGAGGAACCATATGCCTGTTCTTCTCTATGCTGTAGTTTCACACACAGATTCCAGATGTTTGAAGAACAGGTGTATGGTTCCTCCCCGGTTTTAGGTAAAGTGTTCTAAACTATTTCCAGATGTGTGAAGAACAGATGTTGACTTATTAGCGGCTATAATAAAAGTGACACAGACTAAACAGATGTGTGAAGAACAGATGTTGACTAAGTGTCCAAGAAAGTGAAACTGAGTGAGGTTTTAGAATGGTTGCGCCAATGACAGGTCTGATATCCGCTTTGCATGCCGCTTGCTCTATTTGTGACCAGGGGCAGTTTTGTGGCTGGGTCCATTCTCCTCTGGATTGTGAGAGAATATTTGTTTTATAATATAAGGATACTTTGGGGCTCCTAGGCCCAGCAGTGTGGCGGACCTGGTTTGGGAGTTATTTTTTATTCGTGGTTTCCTGCCACACCAAATAAATTTATTAAGAATGGATTGAAGTTTCTTAATAAGTGTTGTTGGGAATGGAACAGGTAAAGTCCTGAACACATAGAGTACCTGTGGGAGTAGAAACTTCTTTACAAAAGCTATTCGTCCAGCCCAGGAGGGTGTAGGGTTTTGCATGCTAGTGGCAGTCCGTGTAAGTTTATTTATAAGAGAGGAAAGGTTGTTGTGCAGGATTTTAGAGCTAGGGGAGGTCAGTTGTATACCTAGATATTGTATGGAGGATAGTGGAGCCCATAAGAAAGGAACTATTTTTGAGATTTGAGTTTTAAGGTATGTGTTAAGGTTTAAGGCTGGCATTTGACATTTAGAGTTGTTAAGTTTGTATAGTGATATCATTTCAAAAAGGTCAAACAACTGAGTGAGGTGGGGTAGGGATTTTGTAGGGGGTCTGTTATGGAAAGGATCACATCATCGGCATAAAGACCAATTTTATGTTGCGTGTTGTCAGCCAGTATTCCTGTAATTTGGGAGTGTGATCTAATGTGTTCCGCAAGGGGTTCTATCACCAGGGAGAATATAATTGGGGAGAACGGACAGCCTTGTCTGGTACCGTTATGAATTTCGAATGGTTCTGAGTCAAGAAACCTGATGTCCAAACCTTGGCGTAGGGGCAAGTGTAGAGATTATTTATGGCTGTTAATATCTTTCCCGCGAACCCAAATTTTTTGAGAACTGCTGTCATATAAGACCACCTCACCCTATCAAAGGCCTTCTCTGCATCTAGGGATATTAACAAGGATGGGGTGCGGTGGTGTTCTGCCCATTGTATCAAATTAATGATTCTTTTGGTCCCGTCTGATGTTTGGCATCCTGAGACAAACCCAACCTGATCGGGATGAACTAGGAGAGGAACTACTTTGGCAATTCTGTTGGCAATAATTTTTGCATATATCATAGTATTCGAATTTAAGAGGGAAATTGGGTGAAAGTTTGCAGGCGTATCCGAGGGTTTTCCAGGTTTAGGGATTGTGACAATGTGGGATTCAAGAAATTCCTTTGGGCACGAGGCAGTATCAATAATGTTATTCAAAGCATTGGTCAGATGGGGAGTGAGGAGTTCCATATATTGTTTGTAATATTCATTAATATATTCATTGGGGCCAGGCAATTTATGAAGAGGCAGGTTGCGTATGGTAGTTTCAATTTCATTTCTAGAGATAGGAGCTGAGAGTGTGTTGAGCTGGTCTGTTGAGAGGGACGGTAGAGTAACAGCATCCAGGAAGTTTTTGAATTAGGTCTGCGCTAGGGGGTGGAGGCGAGTGGGGTTGTTGTAAGTTATAGAGGGAGGAGTAGAATTGGCGGAATTGTTCTGCTATTTTTCCTGGGTTTTGGATTCTCTGTCCTGCATTGTCTTTAAGGTAAGGAATTCTCTCATTGTTAATTTTCCATTTATATTGTTTTGGCTAGGAGTGCTCCTGGTCTATTTCCTGAGTAGTAAAATGAGAGGCAAAGTCTTTTATTGTAGTAGTCAAAGGAGTGTCTAAGTGTTTCACTGAGTTGGGTTCTTAAGGATTTTAGTTCTGCCATTGTATCTGGGTTTACTTTTCGCTTATTGATTTGTTCTGGGTTTTGAATCTGGATCAAAAGGGTGTCAATGGTCTTTGTGCATTTTCTTTTCTCATGGGCCGCTAATTTTATTAATATACCTCTGATGTAGGCTTTATGGGCGTTCCATAAAATCGTGGGGACAGATACTGATCCTACGTTGGTCTGGAAAAAGTTGGCAATTTCTGTTTGGATATATTCCTGAGAGGATTTAGATGTAAGGATGGAGGCATTGAGTCTCCACGGTGGTGGGTGGGATAGTTGTGGGGACAGGTTGATGTGTAGGTATATTGGGGCATGGTCAGACCATGTGATTAGACCAATCTTAGCAGAGGTGATGCGTTGGAGTGTATATTTATCAGTGAGAAATAAATCTATCCTAGAGTACACCTGGTGGGCTGGAGAATAGAAGGTGTAATCCTTCTCGCTACTGCTGATGCATCTCCATGAGTCATATAGGTCTTCTTGCTTTAGGAATGAGGAGAGTGAGGTTGAGGGTCTACGGGAGCTGCTAGTAGAATAAAAAATGAGGGATCAATAATTTCATTGAAGTCTCCACAGAGGATAGTGGAGTTTGTCACGAACAGTTGCATCTTGGCTGCAATGGTCTTAAAGAATTTCTTCCTAGATGCATTGGGGGCATATATGTTGATTAATGTCATTTTGTGGTTGTTAATGGTTGCTGTAAGGATTATGTATCTTCCATTTGGATCTACAACCTGAGAGTGCAGCCGAAATGCAACCGTGTCACGTATAGCGATCAGCACGCCTTTGCGTTTAGAGTCAGAATTTGCAAAAAAGGAGTAGGGGAATTTTGGGTGGGAACATTTAGGAGCTTTATCTCGCTTAAAATGGGCTTCCTGTACGCAGATGATATCACTTTTGGAAGTTAGGGCTTCTTTCCATAACAGTGAGCGCTTAAATGGGCTTCTCTGTGGCTTGTATTCGTTTAATTTTGGCTTTCCACCACTCCGGGAGGCTCGGGGGGGGGGGGGGGTTGCTGAGGCCGCTGTATGTTGTCCTCCCGGGGCTCCAATGAGCTCCGCCCGCTGCGGGCGGAAATCGAGGCCGCGGCTTCCCGGCCGATACTAGGCCTCAATACTCTGTGGGCGATTTGTAATGGCTAGCAGCTCCGGGCGGTCGCCGGATGGTTTGGGCAGGCTGAAGAGCTATTGGAGGGGCTGCTGGTAAATGCTCTGAGGCGGTGTCAGGCTTTATTTGGACTACAGACGACTCGGGGGCCTAGGCCGCAAGATGGCGGCGGCCGTCTGTAGATGAGCTCTGTGTGGGACTAGTTTCTGCGATCCGCTCCCCCCTTTTGCACAATCTGGGTTTGAAGTGGTGTGGGGACTTGTGGGGAGCTTGCTGGTGGGTTGCAGGCTCTCACCTGTGCTGGTGTCCCGTGGATGTCGTTGGATGGAGAGCGAGGGTTCTCAGAACTCTAAGAGAGCATGTTTATCACCTTCCGCGTCAGGCCACGCCCCCTGTTTGATGTGGTTTTTGTATGTTATACTGTACACCTCTGTGGATAGTTTTATACTTTTGTAAATGTACCTTTGCAGTGAACTGAAGTGTACCTTAAACTCATGTATGGAGTGAATATTGTTTGTGTTATCTGCTGCAATCTTCTAAATAAAAAAAAAATTGAAAACCCTTTCTCTGGGTTTTCTTCCTCTAAAAAGAAACTAAAAGGGTCTTTGAAATAAGTAGCAGCACGCCCTTCTATCGTAAGCCAGGTGACCTGATTAGTGTCTAGAGACAAGGACCTCTTCCCCAACCCCAGTGCCCCAAAGAGGCAGGGGTAATATTGAGTATATTTACTGTGGAATTAGGTAGCCCCCTTTATAATAATAAGGGGTGCCCAAATATTACCACCATGAACAAATCCTTTAAATAAAATAAAACACATACTTACTTAAATAAATGTTTTACATAAATCTATGTCAAAGGTATTGTCCAGCAATGTAATCCCCATAATTCAGGGGTCCAGCAATGTAATCCATCATCAATCACAATGACCTGTCACCTGATGATCTATACAGACCACACTCCCATTGCTAAATGACCAATCCCATGCTGTAAAACATACCACCAAGGATTCCAGGTGACATAATTTTTAGAATAAGGGGGCCTCAAGAAATCTGCCCATCCTATCCTCCCGGTGAATGAATAAAGGTTGCATACTTTTGTTGCAAATTATATTTCCCTGGCAGTTAAATACATACAAAGTAGACGTAGTTGCTCACATGATGTGATTGATAATGGATTTTCCAATGTGAGACATGTAATTCAGCAGCTAATGTTTTTTTTTTCTTTCTAAATGTCACTTGCATGTAGTACATCATACAAGTCTGCTACTTCATGTGCAAGTTATAAGCATCGCCTGAGTATGTTAGTTAAAGTAACTGTGCATTTTAAAAATCACCCTTTAAGCTTTAATTAAAGACTCGCTCCCCACTGAACAGTATTTTTTTCTTTTAAATGTTTGCATTGGTATAGGTCCCTCTTTGTGTACATGTCCCCCATCTACCCATGCTCTTTTTATCAAAATCTTGCAAACTGGCCTTGAAAAAAGCCACAAAACATTGCCAGATTCATCTTCCATAATCTTTATAGGGGTAGGTGCTATGTTCGGCGATCTCAATTTTTTAAAATTGTTTGGTGAACATCCAGTGAACTGAAATTTGCTCCATTTGCCCATCACTACTGTGGAGGAACTCAAGTGACTTACATTACATGCAGCCCTGACCACTATCTTACTGAGCACCCTTTGAATTAATTGAAAAGCTAATTGTGAGCTCTTTTGGCTTGTACACATTTAAACAGACATATTAAAAAATCTTACGGAAAGCCTTCCCAGAAAAGTTGAAGCTGTTACAGCTGCAAAGGGAGGGGGAACCCAATTTTAATGCAAATTCTTTTGGGATGAGATGTCCAAGAAAACTCATGTAGATGTGATTACTAAGTGTCTATAAACTTTTGGCATATAGTATATACAGTATATAGGGGTCCCCTCTAGTTACTACAAAAGTTTAATAGTTACATCAAGTTTACGGAAGTTTGAGGAAGTGGCACAACTGGTTAAATGGTGTAATATAAACAACTTGTCCCTTAATGTAAGCAAAACAAAGGAGGTTGTGGTCGATTTCAGGAGAAACTCTGTTGATCACCCCCACTGACCATGGACAGTTTGACTGTGGAGAGAGTCAGCAGTACTAAATTCTTGGGAGTGCACATCTCAGAGGATCTTACCTGGACAATGAACGTCACATCACTCACCAAGAAGGCACAACAGCGCCTATATTTTCTCCGCTGCCTTAAAAAAGCCGGTCTCCCTCCACCTATCCTTACTACATTCTATAGGGGAACCATTGAGAGTGTGCTGACCAGCTGCATCATTGTCTGGTATGGGAACTGCAGTTCTGCTGAGTACATCCCTCCAACAGTCTCTTTCACCTCTTGCGATCAGGTAGAAGGTACCGGAGTATCAAAGCCCAGACTGGCAGACTGCTTAACAGTTTTTTCCCTCAGGCTGTGAGAGCTCTCAACTCCAATCTTTGACACCTCTTTTATAACTTTCATACCATGATCAGGAACGTCTCACTTCCTCTCCCTTTTATTCTTGAATATGCACTAGACACTTTTATAAACACTTGCTGCTACAAAGACTTTTTGAAATACATAGTGTATGTACAATTATATGGTTTCCAGATGTGTACAGATTTATCATTTTTTATTTTAAGTTTTTCGCTGTGTTCTATTTTTGTATATTTATAATTATGTTTAATTAGTATGTAGCACCGTGGTCCTGTGAGATACGACATTTCGTTCTACCCTATGCCCTCACGTGTAGTAGAATGACAATAAAGCTTGACTAGAATTGACTTTATTAGTAATATCACAACAAATGGAAACATGTCAATGTATTGTTAACTGATTACACATTTAAAAACAGATTAAAATAAAGTTTCTGGTTGGCTTTAATATTGGTATAATTTATTACAATCTTCTAAATCACACAATACTAAGAAATACTAACAAATGAGATACTAGCACATTGTAATCTTCAAGCTTCTTTATAGCCACACCTTCACATTTCATGTTGCCAGCAAATCTGTTGAACAAGCTTCAGTTTGGCCATAGTCATTATCAACTGTCAGATGTATGGGCCAGAAGATAGTTTCATGTGTGCCAAAGGAGATGTTGAGTAAAACAGTAATTTAATATCATGTTAAATTGTCGTAATAAAATCATACTGATATGCAGTCTCTTAAAAATTAAGCAATTATGAAAAAAATGCACTCATCAACAGCATTTTATGCGCTCTATAATTACACTGATACTAAAAAACCATGCATATGCAGCAGATGCAAAATACAATTTAGCTGGAAAAATTGTGTAAAGAAAGGACCTCATATATTAACGAAAATACATTTTCTAGAAATAACATAAATAAATCCAGCAATGTATGCATAAATAATGATTAGATATTATATAAGGAAATATTTAAATAGGCAGTAAATTGTTTGGCACTTGCATAAAAATATGGACATGATTTTAATTATGTATGAGATGAAAATTCATTTTGCTGTTCACTATTGATTTTATAGTTCAGTTTACAGTAACATATATAGTTTCAAATGGATTTCCCACTTTAATGTAATACTAACGTATATTCAATGTGAATTTGTGTGTGTACGACGTAAAATTGTTTCTGACATTGTTTATTTCCTGTACATTCATATTCATAAAATATAAATGAAACAGTACCATTGTGTATTATGTAAAATAGATATTGAGTATATATAGCTAATACAATGTAATAAACATTTTGTAACAATCCTTTTTTTAAACTGTTATTTTTGGGGCAGCCAGGATTATGTAATCCAGTGAACAGATTATTAAGTGCAGCAGTCAGCATTCTGTAGCATACAGCACTGCATAAAGAGTAAAGTAGCCAGTTCAGTTTAAGGCGGGCTTGCCAAACATTATTGAAGTTCAGCTGCAGAATTCAAACCCCATTCAATTCAATGGGAGCAGAATGTTAAAATGGTAATAGTAATTTTCTAGGCTAAGTGGCAAGTGATTGTCAAGCAAATGGCATTGAGGGCTGGGCACTGCCCTGTGGAACAGGTATCAAAGCAAAAAAAACTCTTCATCTGTACCAGACACTTATCCTAGGATCTGGTACAGGATTTGGTATAAGGACCCCGCTGGCAAAACACCTTGACAAGCATCTCTTCCCCACATCCCAAGCTGGTGGATTTGGGGGTCTGCAGGTGGGGGACTTGCTTAAATCTGGAAGCCCCTTTCCACAATAAAAGAGTCCCCAGATACCAGCCCCCATACCATGTAAAGGGGTAAGTTACAAAATACCCCTACTCATTCACAAAAAAAGAAAAAAAAATAGTTACTCAACACATACAATTTTTGAAAACGACTTTATTAAAAAATAATCTCCTCTCCCCCCAAAAAAGTTCCATGATGTAAATGTATTATCAATCTTCTTGTCCATTGATGCAGATCCTTCTCAATCTTAATAAACAATACTCGCAGATTCCAACATGTCTGATCCCATTACTCACTTACTGTAAATGACAGCTCCCTGATCTATCACCTGAAATGTAAACAAAGAGAGTGGGGTATACCCGGTGATGTCATTACCAAATATGGCCATGTGGCTCTATTTGGCCAATTATGCCAGTCACTATTCCTGACCTTTGGTTTCAAGGATTCACAGTCAGCAAATAGATGGGGCCGGTTAACATCACTGGTTACTAGAGACACAAAGGATGCCTGCACCAGCTGCCTACTTAGCAAACACTGACAGCAGAAGAAGTAAGTTGTCATAGATAGTGGCATTATAATACTGTAACTACTACATATAATGTTCGGTTCTTGCCAAACAAGCTAAAAGTCGAATGGACACCTGGCTAGGGAAAGTTTGTGCTGAACCTGTGTTTGGAGCGAACAGGGAGCACATCCCTAGTCAGGAGTATGTCTGGGGTACACATTTCTAGCAACGTCTCTATAAAAGTCAAAGACAAAGAGATAAGCAACATTTCCCCGCCTCCCAGGATGTGTCAGATCGTGAGCTGTTTTAAAGCACCAAGTAAAACACTGTGCATAGGTGAACTATGCATAAATATGTGATAAATATGTACTATGGTGTGTGTGTGTATATATATATATATATATATATATATACATACACACACACACACACACACGCTATATTGTCAAAAGTATTGGGACACCTGCTTCACACGCAAATGAAATTTAACGGCATCCCAGTCTTAGTCCGCAGGGTTGAATATTAAGTTTGCCCACCCTTTGTAGCTATAACAGTTTCAACTCTTCTGGGAAGGCTGTCCACAAGGTTTAGGAGTGTGTCTATGGGAATGTTTGACCATTCTTCCAGAAGCGCATTTGTGAGGTCAGACACTAATTTTAGAAAGAAGGCCTGGCTTGCAGTCTCCACTCTAATTCATCCCAAAGATGTTCCATCATTTTGAGGTGCAGGCCCATCAAGTTTCTCCACCCCAAACTCACTCATCCATTCATCCATGTCTTTTCGGACCTTGCTTTGTGCACTGGTCCAAATAATTTGGTGGAGGGGGGATTATGGTGTGGGGTCGTTTTTTCAGCGGTTGGGCTTAGCCCCTTAGTTCCCGTGAAGGGAACTTTTAAGGCGTCAGCACACCAAGACATTTTGGACAATTTCATGCTCCCAACTTTGTGGGAACAGTTTGGGGATGGCCCCTTCCTGTTCCAACATGACTGCGCATTAGTGCACAATGAAAGGTCCATAAAGGTGCCAGAAGATTGCGCCGGTCAGAGGCTGAAGCTAGTCTCCCTGCACTCCACCGCATGAAGCAGGTTGCAATTTAGTGGCCGTCAGGTGCCTGTCTTGCCTATAGCTTCGCCCTGATATCCCCCTATCCCCCCCCCTTGGCAGCCGGACAGTCTTGGGTCTCGGAGCCGCATTGAACAGCATACAGAACAGCCCCCACTACGTAGCCATAGCCATAGCCTTGAAGGTTGTGCAGGAGCTGTGGACACAGCTGCCAGTGTGTGGCTCCCTGACTAGCGGGACCCCCCCCACCCTGGAAGAGGAGACGGATACCGGAGAGGACCTGGACGGAAGAGGAGATCGGAGCGGCAGGGGATCATGGAGCCCAGAGGTAGGGGGGAAGCGCCAGTAAGAGGCAAGGGGGAGGAGGAGACGCTGGGAATAAAGTGAGAGGAGAGCGGAGTGGCAGCGGCAGGGATTAAAGGGAAAAAAAAGCGATAGCCTGCCTCACACGGAGGGGTAACGGACTTGTCTCTGCCCCCCCCTATACAGTGGCGTTTCAAAAAGCCAGGGGAAAGTATGGAACATTTTTGCCTTTTGGGAGCTCAGATTGTTCCTCCCCCTCACCTCTTTTGTTTGGCCAGCTGATCCCAAGGCGGATGAGTGACCCTGCCCTAGATCAATCTAGAGAGCTGGTTCACAATAATTTATACATTCCTGCCATACAGCCCCCCCCCCCACTCCTGTTGTGAGGGAGGTGGGAGAAACTAGCACTGGTGGATTGTAAAAAAGAAAACTGGTGAGGGAAAATCATCAGGGGGGTGTTGAAGCGGAGGTCAGAAAATGGCTTCCTGCCGCACATAGTGTGGCAGGGCACCCGCAGCCCCCCATCCCCCTCGGCACTAGCTGAAGCCCACCAGCTAAGTCTCGGCACTCCGGGAGGGGATCTGTCCCCGATTGGAACCCCCAGTAGGTGGAGAAGAGGAAAGAGGGGTGTTTCTTGGTCATATGGCATATGGTACCACCCCGATATAGGTCTCGAAACAACCAAAATAAGGATAGAGGAGTGTACACAAGCACATCATAAAGAGGAGATAAGCTACTATCAATTAAGTGGCCTGAGGGGTGAGTGGGAAGAAAATTGGACATTAGAACTTGACATCATACCTTCTGTAACAGATAAAACCTGTATATTGCTCTATGTGACTGATTAAACCTTCTGAAAATGCTGTGGCTCCGATAAGGAGGGCTTAAATGCAGGTGTCATTAAGGAGAGCCTATTAAAACCATATAAGTGGAGGGGAGCCGCACTCATATAATAACTCTTTCCCTTTTATAAAATCTCTTTCTAAATATAAGGACAGAAAAGCTAGAAAGGAAAAAAAAAGGGAGAAAGATGAAGGGGAAAGCTCAAAAAGGAACAAATTCAAACCCACCCAAAATCAGTGCGATCCCAGGAACCATCAAAAAGTACATGACAAAGGAAGGGATGCAAGGTGGCCCTGAGGTTAGTAAAAAGAAAGGTAATAAGGAGATTCAAATAACTACTGGAACAAAAAAAAGTCAAAATAAACCATCGCCGGGTCAACATACCCCAGACCAGCCAATAGTAGAAAATACCATAGAAAATGGGTTAGAAGAAAGACAAATAGAAATCCTTATTAATCCAGAAAGGAATCATTATTACCAACAAAGATCGAAATGGTAGAAATGTTCTCCAAATTAGAGCATTCATTGAAGAAGGACATGACTACCCTCCACGAGGATTTAAGGCAAATATTAACCACTTCCTTACCGGCGTATAGTAATTATACATCGGCAAGGAGCACTTCCCATCCTAAGTGGACGTCACATGGCGCCCGCATCGTGGCGATCGGGGACGGCCGTGTCCCCCGGGACTCCGGCCTTCCATGATCGGGGTAAAGAGCCAATAAAATTGGCTCTTTACCACATGACTGGCTGTGTCCTATCACAGCCGGTCACTTCCGACAACACACACACAGCGGCGTGCACGCCACTCGTGCGTGCCCCCGGGTGCACTCAACACGGCGATCGGGGTGCAGGCTTGTCCTTCAGACAAAGCCCAACCCCGTTCACGGTGAAGATCCAATGATATTGGCTCTTTACCACGTGACCGGCTGTTTACAATCACAGCCGGTCACAGAATGACGAGAATCCGCTGTAACGAGCTGTTACCGGGTTCTCCTCTTCACACACCGATCGTGTGTGAGGAGGAGATAGCGGTAACAGCTCGTTATCACTTACTGTCAGCACCAAGCACACTGATTGCCCCCCTTTCAATAAAGAGTACCTGTCACTACCACATCAAAGTACCTGTCACCTGCCCATCAGAGTACCCGAGTACCTGTCACCGGCCCATCAAAGTACCCGAGTACCTGTCACCTGCCCATCAGAGGACTCGAGTACCGGTCACCTGCCCATCAGAGTACCCGAGTACCTGTCACCTGCCCATCAAAGTACCCGAGTACCTGTCACCTGCCCATCAGAGTACCAGAGTACATGTCACCTGCCCATCAAAGTACCCGAGTACCTGTCACCTGCCCATCAAAGTACCCGAGTATCTGTCACCTGCCCATATCAGTACCCGAGTACCTGTCACCTGCCCATCAAAGTACCGAGTACCTGTCACCAGACCATCCGAGTACCCGAGTACCTGTCACCTGCCCATCAGAGTACCCGAGTACCTGTCCATCAGAGTACCCGAGTACCTGTCACCTGCCCATCAAAGTACCAGAGTACCTGTCACCTGCCCATATGAGTACCTGAGTACCTGTCACCTGCCCATCAAAGTATCGAGTACCTGTCACCAGACCATCAGAGTACCAGAGTACCTGGTCGCCAACCTATCAGATTACCCATGTACCTGTCACCAAGCCATCACAGTACCCGAGTACCTGTCACCAGCTCATCTGAGTACCTGTCACCAGCCCATCAGAGTACCCATGTACCTGTCACCAACCCATCAGAGTACCCGAGCACATGTCACCAACCCATCAGAGTACCTGTCACAAACCCTTCTGAGCACCCGAGTAACTGTCACCAGGTCATCAGAGTACCCGAGTACCGGTCACCAGTCCATCTGAGTACCTGTCACTAGCCCATCTGATTACCCTAGTACCTGTCACTAGCCCATCTGAGTACCCTAGTACCTTTCACTAGCCCATCTGAGTACCCGAGTGCCTGTCACTAGCCCATCTGAGTACCCAAGTACCTGGCACCAGACCATCTGAGTACCCAAGTACCTGGCACCAGACCATCTGAGTACCCGAGTACCTGTCACCAGCCCATCAGAGTACCCAAGAACTTTTTACCAGCCCATCAGAGTACCCGAGTACCTTTTACCAGTCCATCAGAGTACCCTACTACCTTTTACTAATCCATCAGAGTACTCGAGTACCTACCTGCAGCCCATAAGAGTACCCGAGCACCTATCTGCAGCCCATGCCTCATAAAATATACATTGGGGTGTTTACTTTCCAAAATGGGGTAATTTTGTGGGTAATTTCCCTGTCCTTGTGCTCCAGGACCTTCAAAAGTGTGATAGGTAGGAATGAAATTAGATGTGTAATTTATGCTCCTAGAATGTCTGAAGGTACTACTTCAATGCTGGACCTCTCTATGTGGCCGGGCTGTGTAAAAGTCTCACACATGTGGTATCGCCATACTCGGGACAAGTAGTAGAATATATTTTGGGGGGTCATTTTTGCTATGTACATGCTATGTGTTAGAAATATCAAGTTTTCATTTTCTTTCCACGTTTTCCGAAGACTTGTGGAAAAAAATGAACCGTACAAAAGACTCATAATGCCTCATGGAATATACATTGGGGTGTTTGCTTTTCAAAATGGGGTCATTTTGTGGGTAATTCCACTGTCCTGGTGCTCCAGGACCTTCAAAAGTGTAATAGGTCATTAGGATATTTTATGTGTAATTTATGCTCCTAGAACGCATGATGGTGCTCCCTTCATATTGGACCTCTCTATGTGGCCAGGCTGTGTAAAAGTCTCACACATGTGGTATCGCCATACTTGGGACGAACAGCAGAATGTATTTTGGGGTGTAATTTTTGCTATGTACATGCTATGTGTTAAAAATATCTTATAAATTGACCACTTTGTGTAAAAAATAATAGTTTTTATCTTCTTTCCGTGTTTTTCAAAGACTTAACCGTACAAAAGACTCATAATGCCTCATAGAATATAACTTGGGGTGTTTGCTTTCCAAAATGAGATGTGTAATTTATGCTCGTAGAACGCCTAAAGGTGCTGCTTCAATGTTGGGCCTCTGTATGTGGCCAGGCTGTGTAAAAGTCTCACACATGTGGTATTGTCATACTCAGGAGGAGTAGCAGAATGTATTTTAGGGTGTCATTTTTGCTATGTACATGCTATGTGTTGGAAATATCGTATAAATGTTCAACTTTGTGTTAAAAAAATGCATTTTCATTTTTTTCCCCACATTTTCCTACAACTTCTGGAAAAAATGAACCCTTCAAAAGACTCATTATGCCTTATAGATTATACGTTAGGGTGTTTGCTTTCCAAAATGGGGTCATTTTGTGGGTAATTCCATTGTCCTGGTGTTCCAGGGCCTTCAAAAGTGTAATAGGTGGCTGAGAAATGAGATCTGTAATTTATGCTCGTAGAATGCCTGAAGGTGCTACTTCAATGTTAGGCCTTTGTATGTGGCCAGGCTGTGTATAAGCATCACACATGGGTATCGTCATGCTCAGGAGGAGTAGCAGAATGTATTTTGGGGTGTCATTGCAAGTATGCATATGCTGTGTGTGAGAAATAACTTGTTGTTTAACAATTTTGTGTAAAAAAAAAAAGTCTTCATTTTGCAAAGAATTGTGGGAAAAAATTACAACTTCAAAAAACTCACCATGCCCCTTACTAAATACCTTGGAATTTCTACTTTCCAAAAAGGGGTCATTTGGAGGGTATTTGTACTTTTCTGGCTTGTTAGGGTCTCAAGAAATGAGAAAGGTGGTCAGCACATCAGGTGTGATCAATTTTCAATGATTTGCACCATAGCTTGTAGACTCTATAACTTTCACAGAGAATAAATAATATCCACTAATTTGGGTTATTTTTACCAAAGATTTGTAACAGTATAAATTATGGCCCAAATCTATGAAGAAAAATGACTTTTTTTGCAAAATTTTTCAATACAAACTAAACCACTCAAAAAACTTCAACATTAAAAAAGGGTGTTAAGAAACGTTTTACTTCTGAAAAAAAAAAA
>BLSH010284318.1:1150258-1163556 GCA_018402905.1 Glandirana rugosa
CTACGACCTCCTACTTCACCTCCCGGTCCAACTACCGCAGTAGATGTCTAGAACTCCTCCCCCGCTGCCCTTTCAGTCTCAGAACAGGATGTGTGGAGGCAATTTAAAAGACAAAAGACCTGCAAAGCACCCGGGCCAGACGGCGTGTCTCCTGCCACACTGAGACACTGTGCTGATGAGCTGACACCTGTTTTCAAAGACATTTTTAACACCTCTCTGGAGTCTTGCCAGGTCCCAGCGTGCTTCAAGTCCTCCATCATCGTCCCTGTCCCCAAGAAGCCCCGGATCACTGGACTTAATGACTACAGGCCGGTGGCGCTGACGTCTGTAGTCATGAAGTCATTTGAGCGGCTGGTTTTGTCCTACCTCAAGTCCATCACCTCCCCCCTCCTAGACCCCCTGCAGTTCGCCTACAGAGCCAACAGATCTGTAGATGACGCCATCAACCTGGCCCTCCACTTCATCCTCCAGCATCTGGACTCCCCGGGAACCTACATCAGGATTCTGTTTGTGGACTTCAGCTCTGCCTTCAACACCATCCTCCCTGCTTTGCTCCAGGACAAGCTCTCCCAGCTCAATGTGCCTGACTCCACCTGCAGGTGGATCACTGACTTCCTGTCGGACTGGAGGCAGTGCGTGCGGCTGGGGAAGAATGTCTCGGACACCATCACCATCAGCACAGGAGCTCCACAGGGCTGTGTACTTTCTCCTCTGCTCTTCTCCCTGTACACTAACTGCTGAACCTCCAGCCATGAGTCCGTCAAACTGATTAAGTTTGCGGATGACACCACCCTCATCAGGCTCATCTCAGATGGTGATGAGTCAGCCTACAGGAGGGAGGTGGACCGGCTGGTGTCCTGGTACAGTGCCAACAACCTGGAGCTCAATGCCTAGAAGACAGTGGAGATGATCGTGGACTTCAGAAAAGTCACAGCCCCCCTGCCCCCCCTCGCCCTGATAGACCTACCCGTCACCACCGTGGGCTCCTTCCGCTTCCTCGGGACCACCATCACCCACGACCTCAAGTGGGAGCCCACCATCGGCTCTCTCATCAAGAAGGCCCAGCAGAGGATGTACTTCCTACGGCAACTGAGAAAAGCAAAGCTGCCGGTGCAGATGATGGTGCAGTTTTACACGGCCATCATAGAATCCATCCTCACCTCCTCCATCACCGTGTGGTATGCTGGAGCCACAGCTAGGGACAGACAGAGACTGCAGCGCATTGTGCGCTCTGCAGAAAAGGTGATCGGCTGCAGCCTTCCATCCATCCACGACCTGTACGTCTCCAGGACTCGGGGACGAGCAGGTCGGATCATAACCGACCCTTCTCACCCTGGACATGGACTATTTCAGCCACTCCCCTCAGGCAGGAGGCTACGGTCCATGCGGACCAGAACCTCCCGCCACAAAAACAGTTTCTATCCATCTGCTGTGGGACTCATGAACACTTAACACTTGACACTTTACACACTGTAATTTTTGTACTTTGCCACTTGACACTTTGACACTGTAAATTTTGCATTTGCATTTGCACATGTCCCAGTCTAAATAGCCTGTACAGTTATATTATCCAACCCTGTAAATCTTGTGATTACTTTTGTATTTATCGTGTATTTTACCAAGACAAATTCCTAATCCGTGAACCTTGTTTACAGATCATGGCAATAAACCTTTTCTAATTCTGATTCTGATATGTATTCTGCCTCATATTTTTGGTGAAAAAAAAAATCGCAATTATCGTATATTTATTGGTTTGCGCAAAAGTTATAGCGTCTACAAACCATGAGAATTCATTTATGGCGGGTTTTTTTACTAGTAATGGCGGCGATCTGCGATTTTTATCGGGATTGCAATATTGCAGCACACATGTTGGACATAATTGAGACTTTTTTGGGACCATTGACATTTATACAGCGATCACAGCTAAAACAGAACCCTGATTACTGTATAAATGTCATTGGCAGTGAAATGGTTAACCTGTAGGGGGTGCTATAGGGGTTAACTGTGTTCCCTCACTGTGTTCTAACTGTATGGGGGGCTGGCAGGGACATGAGAGATCGAACTGATCCTGAGTACAGGAATCAGTAGATCTCGGTCATGTCCCCTGTCGGAAGGGGGAACCGTCATGTTTACATTGGCAGTTCCCCATTCTTCTTCTGTTACAGGCGATCGTGGGTCGCCGGCGGACATCGAGTCCGCCTGACCCGCAGCCCCACACAGGGAGTGCGCGGCAGGTATGAGAGCGTGCCGGTGACGCGCGCCTGCCCGCTGTCGCGCATGCGCCGATCATAGACGGTGATCTGTGCAGCAGTGCCACTTTGACACCGTATATATATTATACACGGTCGGCAAGTGGTTGAGAGCATGCTATGGGGCCTAGTGGGCAGCATCTTACACTTACTCTGCATCCAGACATTGAGGAGAAAAGACCCGCTTTGGTAAGCAGCGGAGAAGATGGAAAAGTGGCAGGGGGGCACCTCTCGATAAAAGTGATCTTGCAGTGAATCCGCCACAGAAACCACTTTTATCTGAAAGCAGGCCGCCAGCTGTTTAAAAATATCTATAACTAATATCTATCTTAATAATAGCTATCTGCTACCATAACAACGGTATTTAATGGCAAAGTACTGCCGTATAATTACCGGTCCGGAAGTGGTTAATCACTGCTGGCTTTTTTATTTTTTGCAAAAAAATGAAAAGAGACCGAAAATTTTGAGAAAAAAATAACTGTTTCATAGTTTGTTATACATGTAGCCAGGAGCTGGGTAAACTCCCGCAACTAAAAGACATTTCTGCTATTAATCATAATGCTGTTGTCTTCCCTAGTGTTCCAGTTTGCTGATCTGTGACTCTAATAATGACAGGAGAGAGATGCACTCTGGGAGTTGTAGTTTACTTATGAGGATTTGCCCCCTGGCTATAACTGGAGATACTACATCTACCAATATGCTGTGGGGAAGAGGAGGTTTCTGGGAGAAGAGGTGCCTTGTGTGAGAGACTATAAGAGCAGAGGCTTTGAGCCTGGCGCGCTCTCTCTGGACCGGCGCGGATCTGTATGCAGGGAATCTGTTGCTGAAGGTGGCGGAGTCGCGGCCTGCTTTCACAGACTCATCAATCCAGATACCCTGTGAGACATCAGCAAACAGCCTGATTATCCTGCTCTACAGCAAGTGCGGTTTATTCCTGTTCCATACACCCTGTGTGGGTGACAGATCCGGGAGAGCCACGGTGGAGGTGGTAGAGGACGGAAATCATCCTAAGAGCCATAGACTGGAGAGATCATCATCATCATCACCATCATCATCATCATGTCATCAGTGGTGTATACATCTGCATTTTCTGTTCTTGTGTGGTGAGCCGGTGAAAGCCCATCCTAACAGACACTGTGCACAGACAGCCTGATTCTTCATATCTGCTAGCATATCTGATACTACAAGAGGCCTAGTCATTCACTCTGGGTGCGTATACTATGCACAAGCATCCATATTTCGCATTGGGTTGTTGCTACTTGTAGTTTTACAGAAGCTTTCATTGTTCTTCTGCAAAAAGAGTGCTATATGTAATCACATTGCATTTCCTTGGATTTTGCCTTGTTCTATCAGCCTTGTTTGGTATACACCACTTATTCTACAGAAAGCAAGCTGAAGATCACCTGAACTGTCAAGCAAGGAACATTGAACTACAACTATTCCTCATTCTTCCCCCCCACTTAGGGGGCCTATATTACTTTGCTACTCTTTCCCTCAGAGTGGGTTGAATATTGCTATATTTACTATTCTGGTGTTATACTTGATTATCTACTGTTTGCTGGTGCATGTGAGTGAGCAGTAGAGAGTGGTCTGACACTTGCAGGAGTCATTCTCCTGCTCTCCCGTGCCCCACTCTCATGCACAGTATATAAAAAAATATATATATATACATTGGTTAAGTTTGCAAAATCGTGATTGACATAAAGTGTCATTTGCTGGTATGTGATATTTGTCCAGTATTGAAAACTATTTGATGTGTCTAATCTTACCCTGTTGGGTCAAAGTTCTTCATTTAACTTATTCTTTGAGTAAACATTCATGATTTACTTCAATCTTGTGTATTCTATTATTGTGTCTTTACTAAAAGGGAAACTAACACTATGAGTAAACCCAGTGTGTCAGAGGTTGCAGAGGACTCGCAGAGTCCTGGTAGATTTAAACAATGCATGATCAATTAAAAAAAAAAAAAAAAAAAAGTGTGATGCATTGAACTTTTTTAATGTGGTGTGAATATTTTGCATGTGACTGGCAAACTGCCATTGTGAGCTGGCAAACAGGTCCAAGTGGGTCGAACTCACACATGGTTTAAAAAAAGGACTATTTGCAATAGGATGAAAATGTTCTTGTTTCAGGTGTTTTCTTTTAGATATGTAACTAATTGCCCTGTTAGAATGTAAGAATAACCCATGGCCTCCTGCCCCTATAGGAGTAATTGTGAAAGAGTAAAACCACGGGGTTAAGTTCCCACTAACACCATTGATCTTTTTAGCTATCTGTAACTGGGTAATTCTTCCCAATGACCACAAACGTTAAGGACAATTCTTCCCCCTTACCATCACACTAATGTAATATGACTTGTACATATAGAAACTTTTAGCAGGGGTTCCCTGAGACTGGAAAGCTATTTCAAGGATTCCTCTCTATTGAAAAGGTTGAGAAGGGCTGCTCTAAATTCAATAAACTTTGAGTCACTGACTAGCAAAAATTCTTTCTTTACATGCTTGCCCAGGGCAAGTGACTCAACGTGTTGAAACCAGAGTGTTAGCATGACAACCTGGAAACTAGTATTTTAAGAGCGAGAATTCACGAATGTCAGCACTATGTTTCTCTCAGAAAATAATTCCTTTAAGAAAGTAAGAAAATGTAATAGATGTTAAAAACAGTATCAGGTATCAATAAAAGAGTGGTGCCTTTTTATGGCATGCCCAGGAATAAACATTTTCCAAAGACAAATCATTCAGCACCAGAGAGCTGATAACTGTGCAAAAGTAGAAAAAAAACAAGTGGAATATAAAGTTTAAAAAAAACCTGTAATGAACAAACCAAGTTACATATGCCCATGTGTCTCTAGCCTGAATGATACATAAAGCCACATGGAGGAAGAAAGGCTTTGGCAATTTGTGCCTGGCAAGACCTAGCTTAATTTTGTGTACAAGTCCCATCACCACATTCAGTATGCAAGTCCTGACTAATTTATCCAATAGCCTGCAATTTGTCAGATTGTACTCCGTATATTTGGCAGTGCCTATTTATTCATGCTGTTCTCTATGTTCCTGGTTATATAGTAAAAACCCGAAAAACACAAACACAGGAACACACAAACAGCACATTCTCTTTTATTGTGAGACTGAAAACTTGATCAACCTTATTTCCAAAACGTTCTGTTTTCTTACCTCTATTCTCTCTCCTGATGATTAATAATAGAACTGAACACCACATGGTCAGAAATATATTATTTTGCTTCTTGACTAACTCTTGGATATTTATAAATCAATACTTGGATACTGTATGCTTGATTGCTCTTTAAGAACAGAGGGAACAGAAGGACAACAGAAGTACATCAAGTTAAGCAGAGAACGACATTTCAATACATTTGCAAATGCTTAGTTTCACAACGTGACCTGTTTTTTAGAGGAGGTAAACATTTTCCTAACGTGGAGTATATTATTTCTGCAATCAGCAATGTAAGGGATTCCAGGATGAGAGTAAACATTGTATCAGCACCCTTTCTTTTCTACCCACCCAAAAGAAGACTGATTTTGTAAGACAGAAGGATTACATCTTGTACTTTTAATTGTCTACAGACACATGCACATTAAATCATATGTAAACACTAGCAATGAATTTATTTTATTTGCTTTCTTTTGGTATGTATACTATTAAATGTAGCTTGTTAGAACTGTATCACATATGCAAAAAAAGATCATGTTGATCATATTAGAAACAGAGCTGCACCGTGTCCTCTGCACACTTCCTGTGTAATCTCAAATAGACTGTTTAGTTCTTCTAGTTTTTATTTTCAAACTATAAGTCAATGAGTGTCTATGCTTTGGAGATGATGATAGCAAAAGTGGCTGAGTAGCTTAGCAAAATAAAACTAGGCAGAGCTCACACCACTCAATCCACCAAAATACTGTGTTGTTAGCCTACCTCATCAAATTAAGGATTGACTGTATATTTGGCTAATCAACCGGTATTTTTTATACTTGTAGGGTCTTTAAAGGGATAAAAACATTAGTAAACGTATTAAGAGATACAATGCATTGTTGGCCTTAACAAAAGCTCACTTACACAAAGAAGTTCAATAAAGAAACAGTACCACTCTACCATCCATATGGAAAGTTCATAGCAAGTTAATTACACCATAATGTCTTCTGCATTATATTTTAAACTTTACAACCACATAACAAAAACCTGCAATTTTTGGCAATGACACAAAGCTACCATTAGATCAAACAATGGACAAAACTAATTTAATAAGAACCAAGCTTAAACACCCTCCAAACATAGCCATAAACTGGCACAAACACGCTTTCAACACGACCAAATAGATATATAGCCTGAATACATTGCCACCACTCCACAAAGAATTATTGATATTATTACCATATCCAAAGAACTCCCACTTCGGCCACCTACTGACAATTTAATGCCAGCTTGCCTTTATAACCAGTGCAGAAATTCTAACAGTGCCCTTGTCAGACCATTCCCCAGTTCAAATGACAGCATCTGAACTTTAGATGAAGCCTCACTCAACCCCATGGTGATTTAACAAATACATATTATGACTCCATTATTTATAAGAAAAAAAAAAACGGTACGCCAAGCCTACTTCCAAACAAATCTTTCAGGAGACATCTTCACCACAGTTAATTGGGCTGCATATAATGCAACAAATAAGGTAAACTCATCCAAATCAGACTCAAATGCAACCTGGAATCTACTATTTAACAAGAATAATTTGAACTAACTCACCTACTAAAAGAACCAAAGACAGAGCTCTCCAGTCCATTACCAATATTCCAGCCATAAAGTCCAAAACCGGTTGCATTACACAGGAATCAGAGAAAATCACACGAGAATTCCACACCTACTACAGGGCACTGTATATCCCCTTATCATAAGCCCTCACACATGGATGGTACACGACCTCAATCAATTAGCCAATTTCTGACTGATAGTGGCCTCCCGACATTGGAGGACACAGACCTGGAACAATTGGAAGCGCCAATAACTGAGGATGAACTATTACGAGCCATTAAATGCCTTAAACCTGGGAAGAGCCCAGGCCCAGATGGGCTCATGGCTCACTACTACAAGACGTTCACGACAATGTTGCTACCACATCTTTTAAAAGCCATTAACTCTATCAATGATAAAAAAGATACCCCAGACGAATTCTTGAAAGCGCAAATAACGGTTATACCTAAACCCAACAAAGACCCCCTAGACCCAAAGGCCCATATCACTACTCAATTTAGACTTAAAGCTCTTCACAAAAATACTGGCTAGCAGACTACAACCATTCTTGATCCATCTGATTGGACCAGAACAAGCTGGCTTTATGCCAGGGAGAGAGGCCAGAGATGACGTCATAAAAGTGTTACATATCATCCATGGGGCACAGTCGGGGGGCTTTGAGGGCATGGTGCTTTCTACTGATGCGGAGAAGGCCTTCAACCGTGTCTCATGGGATTTTTTTACAGGCAACCTGTGTGCATATTGGCTTGCGAGATAGAATGATGACGAGGATTACGGCGCTATATAATAATCCAACAGGGAACATAAAAGTCAATGGTACACTCTCGGAACCTGTGGTGATTCACAATGGCACCCGACATGGATGCCCCTTGTCACCATTGCTTTTTATCCTCACGTTAGAACCGTTGATACCTTGGATAAACAAGACGCCCTCGATACATGGTTTCCCAATGGGAGGGAAGGCGTACAAGATAGCAGCGTATGCTGATGATCTTTTTTTTATCACGCAACCGCACATTACCCTACCAAACACATGCAAAGTATTTTCACTCTACGGGTATGTATCTAACTTTACTGTAAACTACAATAAGTCGGAAGCCTTAAATATTTCATTACCCCATGATACCCTTAGGATAACCCAGAGCAACTGTGCATTTAAATGGGAAGAAAAGGCCATAAAATACCTAGGGATCAAATTGACCTCAAAAATAGACTCTTTATACACAATTTTAAATCCTTACTCCAACAAATTAACAAGGATTTGTAACAGTGGACAGTGAGGAATTTTTATTGGTTTGGTAGGGCGGCAATAACCAAAATGACTATCCTACCTATGATTTTATATATTTTCCAAACACTTCCGATCTCCCTACCTGCCAACTTCTTCAAATGACTAAATTCAATGATTAGGAGATTCCTATGGGCATCTCGGAAACCAAGAATAAATCTCCAACTGCTCACCAAAGCCAAACACCTGGGAGGAATGGGGTTTCCAAACTTCGGTAATTACTACCAGGTCAGACAATTGACACGAATTCTAGACTGGCATTGTCATGCAGAGAATAAAGATTGGGTAGCTCTAGAAAATACCATTAATCCCACACCAGTGAAATTTCTACCTTGGATTTCATGGGAGGCATGCCCCAAAAGACTAAAAGAACACCCGGAGATAGGTGCCACCCTTGGGGCAATGCAAAAGATCATGAAAAAACAGACTTGACTTCCACACAAGGCCCCCTGACCCCACTGAGCTTCAACCCAGGATTTTTGCCAGGGTTGATGGCCCATCGACAGTAGCAGGGAGTGGGAGATAAACCACTATTGGCAATGCATTGCTTCAAGGAATGCAAACTCAAATCGAGGGCAGAGATGAACGTGGACAGGGAACAATACACCTTTACAAACTGGGAATATTGTCAGCTGACTAGCTTTGTAACAGACCCCAAAAGACGCCAAGACTTTTCTAGACCTTTATTGCAATTTTAAGAGATATATGTGAAGGGGCTTGCAACTGATAATCCCACATCCCTTCTGTACAGTTGGCTACAAAGTGCTGAATCAAGAGAAGCAGGTGAGAACAAAAACAAAAAAAATTGGGAGAAGGCCCTCCACACAACTCTCAATGAGGAACAATGGCCTCACGCCTGTGTATTTGCACAGAAGTGCTCAATTAGTTCACGCCATCAAGAAGCCTCCTATAAACTCCAAACAAACTGGTATAACACTCCCGACAAAATCCATAAATGGTTCCCTTCATTGACAGACGCGTGCTGGCTATGCAATACGGAGATAGGTACACTATATCACATCTGGTGGGAGTGCGAATTAATAAAGCCCTTCTGGCAAAAAGCTTGCGATGTGATCAGGAGAATCACCAAAACTACAATTCAGCTGACACCAGCGTGTTGCCTACTGAATATCTCCCATATGGGCCCATGAAAAAGTATAAAAAATCACTTACTAGATTTTTACTTACAGCTGCAAAAGTGCTGATCCCGAGGTACTGGGGAAAGACACAGGTCCCCTCAATTAGAGAATGGCTCCACATTGTGAATGAAATCTAAAATATGGAAGAAACCAGGGCCATTGCCACCAATTCAGTTGAAAAATTGAATAGATTGTGGCACACATGGGCGATGTTTAGATACTCAAATGACTACCAGACACTAATAAATACACGTTAGAACACACGACTCCCAGGACACGCAAAATTATGAATACTGCCTCCTGAAGCTCAACATGGGTTCTGGACCTCAGCTTTGTCTATACCCTTTTTTTTCTCTTTCTTTCTCCTTTCTTCTCTGTCTTTTCTCCACTTAAGGTGAACGTAATATATATAGAGTTGAGGGAACACCTGGACGTTCGGGTTCGGCGGGTCCGAACGAACTTTGGAAAAAAGTCTGGGTTCGGCACTGAACGTTGCCCGAACTTTATCCCGGACCCTGAACCCCATTGAAGTCAATGGGGACCCGAACTTTTAGGCACAAAAATGGCTGTAACAAAGTCCTGGCAAGGGCTAGAGGGCTGCAAAAGGAAGTAAAATGGGGGTAAGAGTAGGGCAAGTGCCCTACAAAAAAATGGGGATAGGGAAAATAAATTAAAATCAAATAAAAAAAATGGGAAGGGGGGGTGGATGTGAAGTAGGAGCCTAGAGGTTGATTGGCCGTGACCGTGGCAGTGTAGGTGGAAGTGGCGGTGGTCGAGGAGGAGGAGGAGGTAGCCAATACTGTTTTTTTTTTGTTTGTTTATAATTGGGGTAGCCACCAAAATATTGAGGCCTATTCAAAAAAACAAGTATACGAATGGCTGTGTGAGTCCGATCTAAATGTTATTGGCCGTGACCGTGGCAGTGTAGGTGGAAGTGGCGGTGGTCGAGGAGGAGGAGGAGGTAGCCAATACTGTTTTTTTTTTGTTTGTTTATAATTGGGGTAGCCCCCAAAATATTGAGGCCTATTCAAAAAAACAAGTATACGAATGGCTGTGTGAGTCCGATCTAAATGTTTATTCTGCACAAGGTACAGACAAGTCTTGTGGGATCCATGCCTGGTTCATTTTAATAAAGGTTAGCTTGTCCACGTTGGCTGTGGACAGGCGGCTGCGCTTGTCTGTGATAACGCCCCCTGCCGTGCTAAACACACGTTCAGACAATACACTGGCTGTAGGGCAGGCCAGCACCTCCAAGGCATAAAGGGCAAGCTCAGGCCATGTGGCCAATTTGGAGACCCAAAAGTAGAATGGGGCAGACAGATCACTCAGTACGTGTAGGTGTGTGCACACATACTCTTGCACCATGTTGCTGAAATGCTGCCTCCTGCTAAGACGTTGTCTATTGGCTGGTGGTGCTGTTTGTTGTGGTGGGCTGCTGACAAAGCTTTGCCACATTTCGGCCATGCTAACCCTGCCTTCTGAGGTGCTGGCGGTGGCACAGCTGCGTTGGTGGCCTCTTCCTCCTCCTCCTCCTCTGCCTTCGCCTTGTGCTTCCACTGAGCCCCCGGTTTCATTTGGGAATGCCCTCAGCAGCGCCTCTATCAGTGTGCGCCTGTAGTCGCGCATTTTCCTCTCACGCTCTAGTGAGGGAATTAAGGACAGCACGTCGTCCTTGTAACGGGGATCCAGCAGGGTGGCCACCCAGTAATCAGAAGAATTTACAATGTGGGAAACTCGGCTATCGTTGCGCAGGCGCAGAAGCATGTAGTCGGCCATGTGTGCCAGGCTGCCCAGAGGCAAAGACAAGCTGTCCTCTGTGGGAGGTATATCCTCTGTGTCCTCTGTATCCCCCCAGCCACGCTCCAGTAATGCCCACGAGCTGCGTTGGGTGCCACCCTGCTGCGATTCCTCCTCATCTTCCTCGTCCTCCAGAACTGTGCCTTGCCTTGAATATTTTTGACCTGGCCTATGCTGGTGCAGGAACCCACCCTCAGAGCCACTTGCGAATGACTGGCCTGATAACCATGGAAATGACCCCTCTTCCTCCTCCTCCTCATCCTCCTGTGCCACATCCTCTTCCATCATGGCCCGAAGTGTTTTTTCAAGGAGACATAGAAGTGGGATAGTAACGCTGAGAACAGCGTCGTCGGCATTGGCCATGTTGGTAGAGTACTCAAAACACCGCAATACACTACACAGGTCTCGCATGGAGGCCCACTCGTTGGTGGTGAAGTGTTGCTGTTCCGCAGAGCGACTGACCCGTGCGTGCTGCAGCTGAAACTCCACTATTGCCTGCTGCTGCTCGCACAGTCTCTCCAGCATGTGCAAGGTGGAGTTCCACCTTGTGGGCACGTTGCATATGAGTCGGTGAGCGGGAAGGCCGAAGTTCCGCTGCATCGCAGACAGGCGAGCAGCAGCTGGGTGAGAACGCCGAAAGTGCGCACAGACGGCCCACACTTTATGCAGCAGCTCTGACATATCCGGGTAGTTTTTTAGAAAATTCTGTACCACCAAATTCAGCACATATGCGCCAGGCAAGGGATATGCGTCAAACCGGCTCGGCCCAGAGCCGCTACGAGATTTCGGCCATTGTCGCACACCACCAGGCCGGGCTTGAGACTCAGTGGCAACAACCACTCATTGGTCTGTTGTTCAATGCCCGTCCACAGCTCCTGCGCAGTGTGGGGTTTATCCCCCAAACATATCAGTTTTAAAACAGCCTGCTGTAGTTTCCCCCTGGATGTGCTGATGTTGGTGGTGAAGGTGTTACGCTGAGCGGATGAGTAGGTGGTCGAGGAGGAGGAAGCGCAGTAGGAGGAGGAGGCAACAGCAGGCAAAGAGAAATGCCCTGCAATCGTCGGTGGTGGAAGGACATGCGCCAAATGGCTAGCCGGCTCAGGCCCACCCGCCACTACATTTGCCCAGTGTGCAGTTAGTGAGATAAGGCGTCCCTGCCCGTGCTTACTGGTCCATGTATCAGTGGTTATGTGGACCTTGCCACAGATGGCATTGCGCAGTGCACACTTGATTTGGTCCCTGACTTGTTTGTGCAGGGAAGGGATGGCTCGCCTGGAAAAGTAGTGGCGGCTGGGAACTACTGTGGGACAGCCACCGCCATCAGGTTTTTGAAACTGTCCGTGTCCACCAGACGGAATGACAGCATTTCAAAGGCCAGGAATTTTGGAATGCTGGCATTCAGGGCCAAGGATCGCGGGTGGGTAGGGGGGTACTTCCTCTTTCTCTCTAGTGTTTGGGGGATGGACAGCTGTAAGCTTCCATGGGACTATGTGGAAATGCTTGGGGACGGTGGTGGACATGGTGGCGTTTTCATATCGTCTGTTTGCTGGGTGGCAGGTGACACTGTCACTGTAGAGGTGGAGGAAGAGGCCGAGGCAGCAGCAGAAGAGGAAGCAGGAGGAGGCCGAGACCTTTCTTGTCCGTGTTCGACGTAACCTTATTAATGGAGTTTTAGGTTCTTTCCAGAGCCGGAGGAGGACGAAGGAGAAGACGACGACGGAGCCGGAGAAGGAGGTGGAGATGTCACTGTCACAGTGGACGGTGGGTCGTTTGTCTGCTATACTTTTGCGGTGGTACAGGTGGTGGCAGGGGTTCGTAAAGGTGTATCAGGGTACCTTCGAATGTCGACAGGTAGGGGGTTTGTGATCTCTCTTTCTCCTTCATGGGGGGATGGGTGGGCGCTAGGAACCGGGACTTACGGTCGTAAGGTTTTAAGGACCGGAAACTTTACGACAGTAAGGCAGACCACCTGTGCCTGTCAAAGTTTTTGGACTACCGCCACCGACAGGGTGTCATCAAGGGTCGGCGGTGATGAAAAGGTCCGCTCGGTAGGGAAGGGACGTG
>BLSH010284318.1:1182042-1200139 GCA_018402905.1 Glandirana rugosa
CCCCCCCCCCCCCCCCCCCCGCAGGTATATTCTCACCTGGATAAGAGTGACCACTACAGCTAAGTAGGGTCAAAAGCAGCTTTCTAGCCTCACCATGGGCTATAGCAAAACAACTCCAGAGCTCCTCTCCACTCCTTGCTCCCCAGTGGCCAGTGATTGCCAATGATAAATAGTAGAGAAAGAAAGCAAAGCATTTATTTGCATACAAAGCGATGACAAGGTTCTCACATTTTTCTGGTGCTACAAGCGCACCAGTCTGTAAACAGCAAAGATAAAATCTGTGTTTGAGAATCACCTCTCCAATTCACACAAGCCCCACTGGCACTTTTCATAGAAATAATCCACGCTAGTTCCTAGTACCACGATCATCCGTGCTCCTCCCCAACGCGTGTCGATACCAGGTCTCATATCTTCCTCAGGGGGATTCATTTTTAGCACTTTTTATGAAGCACTTACAATGTGAGGACTTTATGGACTAATATATACTATACTTTTCTATATTCAATTTTTTATATGTTTATGTGAATTCTGTTTTTTATTGTTTTACAACATTTTAAGTGTTTATGCACTGCATGATCAATATTGGTTTCACATATGAAGTGATATTTGTGCTATCAGAATACTTATATCACTGCCCTCAATCACACTCCCTGCTCGCATCCAGAGTCAGAAAACAGGCTGGCTCTTTGTTTTTGTTTTTTTATTAGGGGGTTAAACTTGGATGGGGTAAGGGATGATTATGGGATGCCCATGGATTGACAGTCCTTTACAAGGGACCTCTATATACACCCAGTATTTCTCCTTCTTCCTCCAGCACAACTCTTGCTTCTCAAATGTCTCCTTGTCCTTCTCTCCTGTACAATTCTTACTTCCGGCCTAGCTAGCACATGGTGAGGACTGCTCTAGCTTTGACCAGGCCTCAGAAACCGTCTTTTGTAGGCAGGGACCACGGCCCCCGATAGTGTAAAGAAAGTTTGAATAGTGCTAGCCGGCCTGATGGACTACTGCTCCCATCCCATCCTCCTCCAGGCTTCTACAGTCCTCCTGACTGCAAGCACCTGCACAATGCCCATTGACGCCAAAGTCCCAGTCTCTTCCTGCACCTCTTCCAGACTGTCTCTCTCTCCCAATCTGCTGCAGAGTGCATCTCCACTTCCGCTGTGTCACTCACTGACATTTGGTGAATTCCTCCCGGAGACCCTGCTGTTAGTACTCTCCTCCTGCTATCCTTTCCTGCTCTCTCCTTGTGCCTCTCCACCAGCATTTCACTCCTCCTGGATGCACCTGAGATCACCCCCCCCCAGACTGGGGACTCCTTCAAGATCCCCGACAGCCTTCAGTACTCCGTCTCCATTCTCTAATTTCTACCCAAACTCTCCCAGACTGGGCTGCCTCAGGCTATTTGAGAAGGCCTGCCCCCTGCCAATCCAGGTTGGTGATTGGTCAGGGCTTCCCAAATACCAAGCAGTTCCACCTCTTCTGCCCCACTCCCCTTTTTCAGAACTTTCTGAAAAAGCAAGGAGGGGTCAACCAAAGAGTATCACCACCTACAATCACCAGCCACTCCCTGGACAACTCCCATGCCCAGAACAAAAACAAACAGGCCTCACAGCAGCCAAGCTTGCCTAAATTTGCCTACTCTAACACAAAAATCATCAACTAGCACCTACCTAACACAGAGGGCACCACACTTTTAGTTTGAGTATAACAAGCATGCATTACTGCATATACAGACTGATTTTACTGTTGTGGGTTTAGTAACATTTTAAGCTTAGAATTCAATGCTTTCTGTTTTCAGTCTTGCATGTCCCAGGCTATCCCTCCTTATGTGCGGTTCAAGCTGTGATTTAATTATGATCACTGAGTACTGATATCTGTGTACATGTTATTAGCAAAACAGGTTCTTATGGTTTAACTGGTCAACGGCAAGAAGCACCATTTATTTTTCCTTTGTTTATATGAAAAATCTCACATATCTTTGTCAAATGGCTTGTTTTAAAAACTGCAGATGTTGGAATGCATACCATGAATGTATATCTCATCTAAGCAACAACATCAGTCATAAGCAATGTTAGGTCACTGAAGAGACAGTTACTTATTGCCTGGTTCTCACAAGGCAAAAACCTATTTACTATACTGTATGTGTTTTTACCAGAAGCTTGTAGGGCCGTATGTGTGAAATGCACGATTTTCATAGATCAATATTTGGATTTAATCCAATTACTAGCTAAATATGTAAATATTTCAGAGATCTCAGAATATGTTAAAAGGAAGTTAGATGTTGGTAAAGCAGTGAACAATAAGTTCCAACTCACATGTCTTATCCTGCAATCCCATAGACTTACATTTCTATCTGTCAATTTACTGCCCCAGTTGCCAAACTTGACCAATAGCTATAGGGTATAAGACAAGTACCGCTGTTCATATTAATGTAAAAAGTTATATTCTCCCCAAATATCATGTTGATTTAGAAATGCTTGAACTGAAAAACGTTCAAATCAAAGTAGGGTAATGTAGTGAATTTGACAATTACATGCTACATAGTTTTAAAGGTAAGTATAGTTTTGTAATATTCTGAACATGTCATTATCTACGAACACACATTGTCTACATCTCAACAAGTACAAGGAGCCCATAATCAAGTGTACCCAGATGCTTAGCTAGGAATGGAGAGTGAGAGAAGCACTGTCTGTTCTCTGAAGCTGCTGCCCTATGGTGCTGAACCATTTAACAGCTGTATCAGCAAGATGAGGGAGCTGCTGAGCAGGAAGGCTCAATAAACTGAGTCATGCAGCACTGCACTAAGGGAACTGTAGTCCAGAGAAGAGAGACTCTGCCGTAACCAAGAGAGAAGGGGAAAGAGCTGCATTTTCTCAAGCTGTACAGGACACAGTTCTTTTTGGCTATCAGGAAGTGCACATAACATGACCTGAACAGGATCCAGAGTGCTGAGTCCATGTGTTCCAACAGCCAGAGTCACCTGGGTGCAGAGCAGAGAGTGGACTATTCGCTGTGTGTGACCAGATGGTGAGCTGCAATATCACTAGGACTGGTGATCTGCAGCTGTGGGGATTTACTATATGCTGATAGAGCAACTGAGCCCTTTAGGAACTGACCACACAGCCATCTAGTAGCCTTATTGCAGCCTGCAGGCTTAACTGGGGCTGTTCTCATTTGCAAGAACGGTACAGCTGGGCCCTAACACTAGCAATCTGAAGAGTTACAGCTGCTACACAGAAACTTTCACCTATTGCTTATGCTAAGAGGTACCTTTCAAGGGACATTGCATTGTATCCTAGCCAGTGCACTAGTTATAATATTATTATTAACATTGCAGTTAATGCTTATCACCAATTACTAGTTAATGCTAACACGTATGCACTGTTTATTTCTAACTTTACTGATTTATGTGTTGATTCCAGTCTAGTGTTACAGAACTCTAGTCTAAGTTACTTTGGCATAGTGACTATACTGCTTAGCAGACTGTGTCTAAACCTACCTTCCGTATGCTCATTTATGCTCAAAACGCTATTTACTCTAACACATACCCATACCAAAGCAATGAGTTAATTTACCACTAAATGGTCTTGTGTCTATTTCTGATACTATTTCACAGTCAAGTTAAAGCTATTGTGTTCCTATAAGTGCTTGCAGTAACTTTCACTCAACCAGATACAGTATCTCACAAATGTGAGTACACCCCTCACATTTTTGTAAATATTTTATTATATCTTTTTATGTGACAACACTGAAGTAATGACACTTTGCTACAATGTAAAGTAGTGAGTGTACAGCTTGTATAACAGTGTAAATTTGCAGCCCCTTCAAAATAACTCAACACACCGCCATTAATGTCTAAACCGCTGCCAACAAAAGTGAGTACATCCCTAAGTGAAAATGTCCAAATTGAGCCTAAAATGTCAATATTGTGTGTGGCTACCATTATTTTCCAGCATTGCCTTAACCCTCTCGAGCATGGAGTTCACCAGAGCTCCACAGGTTCCCACCGGAGTCCTCTTCCACTCCTCCATGACGACATCACGGAGTTGGTGGATGTTAGAGACCTTGCACTCCTCCACTTTCCATTTGAGGATGCCCCACAGATGCTCAATAGGATTTAGGTCTGGAGACATGCTTGGCCAGTCCATCACCTTTACCCTCAGCTTCTTTAGCAAGGCAGTGGTTGGATTGGAGGTGTGTTTGGGGTCGTTATCATGTTGGAATTTTGCCCTGCTACCCAGTCTCTGAAGGGAGGGGATCATGCTGTGCTTCAGTATGTCACAGTACACATTGGCATTCATGGTTCCCTCAATGAACTGTAGCTCCCCAGTGCCTGCAGCACTCATGGAGCCCCAGACCATGACACTTCCACCACCATGCTTGACTGTAGGCAAGACACACTTGTCTTTGTACTCTTAACCTGGTTGCCACCACACACACTTGACACCATCTGAACCAAACAAGTTTTTCTTGGTCTCATCAGACCACAGGACATGGTTCCAGTTATGCATGTCCTTAGTTTGCTTGTCTTTAGCAAACTGTTTGCAGGTTTTCTTGTGCATCATCTTTAGAAGAGGCTTTCTTCTGGAATGACAGCCATGCAGACCAATTTGATGCAGTGTGCGGCACTGAGCACTGGCAGGCTGACCCCCCACCCCTTCAAACTCTGCAGCAATGCTGGCAGCACTCATACGTCAATTTCCCAAAGACAACCTCTGGATATGACACTGAGCACGTGCACTCATCTTCTTTGGTCAATCATGGTGAGGCCTGTTCTGAGTGGAACCTGTCCTGCATGGTCTTGGCCACTGTGCTGCAGCTCAGTTTCAGGATCTTGGCAATCTTCTTATAGCCTAGGCCATCTTTATGTAGAGCAACAATTCTTTTTTTTCAGATCCTCAGAGAGTTCTTTGCCATGAGGTACCATGTTGAACTTCCAGTGACCAGTATGAGATAGTGAGAACGATAACACCAAATTTAACACATCCGCTCCCCATTCACACCTGAGACCTTGTAACACTAACGAGTCACATGACCCCGGGGAGGGAAAATGGCTAATTGGGCCCAATTTGGACATTTTCACTTAGGGGTGTACTCACTTTTGTTGCCAGCGGCTTAGTCATTAATGGCTGTGTGTTGAGTTATTTTGAGGAAGCATCAAATTTACACTGTTATACACGCTGTACACTCACTACTTTACATTGTAGCAAAGTGTCATTTCTTCAGTGTTGTCACATGAAAAGATATAATAAAAATATTTTAAAAAATGTGAGAGGTGTACTCACTTTTGTGAGATACTGTATGTCATAGGGGCTGAGGTTGTCCTTGAAGGCGAGGTGCAGAACAGAAAACCCGGATTACCAAGCGGCTCCTTCGCGAGTAGTGCAAGACAAGAATGCCCCTACATGTCAAATATCATGCAAAGCCAAACAAGCAAAATCATTCAACAAAGAGTTCCTCCTTGTTCTCCTTTTTTTAATCTTTTTACAGGTACGCTCCCTCAATTTGAATGTTAACACCATATAGACCTCAAGAGCCTGGGACTCAGCCAGCACTCCCCCTGTCTGGTTCAGCCAATGAAAAAATAGAGAGATAAATACTAAAATAAAAACTGTTCAACTAAATAGACACAGAATATTCTTGGATTTTGTAGGCCTGAACACTTTCCACTATTTAAAAAAAAATTGGTTCACTTCATGTAGTATTTACATATTAAATACTTTTAAAAATATTAATTTGTGAATTTGCACACTTTGGGATCCATATTGTTTTTTTGTGAGATCTGCACCAGTTTTGATTATTTATTACACTGTTACACAACAACAATATTTAGTTGAACTTTTGCATATGAATTATTGAGTTTTATATATTTATTTGCTCATTTGCACAATACCTCATCCACATTTAAAATGATAGCACGGGAGTACCTACTACACACATATACTGCAAAATGTCATTGATTACTAAAATACCAGTGGCATTATCAAATGTATTGTGAGTTTATTTCCTATCTAAGAGGGTGTGTAGCACCCTCCTAGATAGGTGCCAGGATTAGTGAGATTTAGTGCACATTGGACCTTTTTGGAGGTTTTTACAGCAGCTGTTTTTAGCTGCAGACGTTTTTTCTACTGTCAATAAACTCCCCAGCATGTTATCCTATGTGTTCAGGCACACATAGGCTGTTATCAACTGTTTTTGGCTGGGGCGTTTTTGAGCTGTAAAAAAAAGCAAGACCAGTGTATTCTGACAGACGTTTTTCAGCTGTAAAAACGCTCTAATGCTGAAAAACTGTATACACAGTGTTAAGCCTTGTCAGGTGTTTCTGTCTCTATTCAAAATCAATGGTTCCCTATGGCCCATGGAGTTGAATGGAAGTCGCACCAGAAGTCGGATCATGATGATCCGACTTGCGGTGCGACCTGTGTGCAGAGGATCTTGAAGGGGAACCCCGAAAAAATTTTTAAGAAAAATTGAGTGGGGTTCCCCACCAGGAGCATACCAGACCCTTCGGTCTGATATGGATTTTAAGGGGAACCCCAATGCCAGCAAAAACCATACCAGACCCTTATTCGAGCACGCAGCCTGGCAGGCCAGGAAAGGGGGTGGGGATGAGCGAGCGCCTCCCCCCAGACCATACCAGTTTGCATGCCCTCAACATGGGAAGTATGGGTGCTTTGAGGCGGGGGGGCACTTCCCCCCACCCCAAAGCACCTTGTCCCCATGTTGATGAGGACAAGGGCCTCTTCCCCACAACCCTTGCTGATGGTAGTCGGAGTTTGCGGGCGGGGAGCTTATCGGAATCTGGAGGCCCCCTTTAATAAGGGGCCTCCCAGATCCGGGCCCCCCACCCTATGTGAATGAGTATGGGGTACATTGTACCCCTACCCATACACCTGAAAAAAAGTGTGAAAAAAGCAACACTACACAGCTTTTTAAAATATTTTTTTCTGTCTTCTGAGGGGTCTTCTATCCTCTTCTATCTTCTGTTCTTTTGCTGCTGTCCTTATTCTCATGTTGACACGATGATATCTCCCGGACTTATGCTCTACAATCAGTTATATAGGCATGGGGCAGGGCCATCGGCTGATGTCATCTGGAAGTCCTGCCCCCTTATAACGTCACATCCCATCATGCCTCGGGATGTGATGTCATAAGGGGCGGGGCCTCCAGATGATGTCAGGGGATGGCCTGCCCAATGCCTATATAACTGATTGCAGAGCGAGCACAAAGCATAAGTCTGGGAGATCGCATCATGTCAACATGGGAACAAGGACAGCGGCAAAAGAGCAGAAGATAGAGGATAGAAGATCCCTCAGAAGACAGAAGACTCCACAAAAGAGCAGAAGACACCGGAGAGGGGAGAAGATGCCGGAGCTGATTTAATAAAATATTTTAAAAAGGTGTGTAATGTTTTTTTCACACTTTTTTTCAGGCGAATGGGTAGGGGTACAATGTACCCCATATTCACTCACATAGGGTGGGGGGGCCGGGATCTCGGGGCCCCCTTGTTAAAGGGGGCTTCCAGATTCTGATAAGCTTCCTGCTTGCAGACCCTGACAACCACTGGCAAGGGTTGTCAGGAAGAGGCCCTAGTCCTGATCAACATGGGGACAAGGTGCTGTGAGGATGGGGGTGCAGTGCCCCCCTGCCACAAAGCACCCATACTCCCCATGTTGAGGGCATGCAAACTGGTATGGTCCGGGGGGGGCACTCCCTCATCCCCACCCCCTTTCCTGGCCTCCCAGGCTGCATGCTCGGATAAGGGTCTGGTAAGGATATTTGGGGCACCCCACGCCATTTTTTGGTGTTAGGGTTACCCTTAAAATCCATATCAGAGCGATGGGTCTGGTATGCTCCTGGGGGGGAACCCCATGCAATTTAAAAAAAAAAAAATTTTGCGGGGTTCCCCCTCAAGATCCTCTGCACACAAGGCGTGCCGCAAGTCAGATCATCATGATCCAACTACTGGTGCGACTTCTATTCAAATCAATGGGCCATAGGGAACCACTGAGTTGAATAGAGGCATGAGAAACGCAGCTTACAGCTAGCGCCAAACACATGCAAAAACGCTGCTGCAAAAATGCTCAAAAAAGCTGAAAAACGTCACTAAAAGCTACTGATGTTTTTAGGACTTTTTTTAACATCCTGTGTGCATGAGGCCTTAGTTCTGGCTTACTGTGTTCAGTGGAGCTGTAGTTTTTGTTTGCTTGGTAAATTTAGCTTGTCTCACTGTAACCAGTGTGGCTGTAGTTTTTGCGTTAGGTAAATTTAGTTGTGCTCACTGTAATCAGTGCAGCTACATGTGATTAGTTAAGTCTGTTCAGTGTTTCAGCTGCTGCTAGCTTGACTGTTTCCTCTGCTTTCCAGAGAACTGGAGAGCCCTCTGGAACATAGGTGTGAAACAATGCAAATAACAGCATGACTTTTTATACAGCTCTGGCCAATCCCAGGGAGGATGGCCCTGAAGACTGCTGGGAGTCTGTAAAAAACTCTGGGAACAGAGTTTCTGGGTCTTTGCCCGCCAGGGCAAGACTGCTATGTGCTTGCTGTCCATGAGGCCTCAGGTGGCCTAGATGAGGGTCCTGGATGCTTAATCTATAAAGAGCTGACTGAGAGCTATCACCTGAAGATCTAGCCTGGTATCACAGGAGAAAGCTGTTGCATGGATGTTGGAAGGTGGCAGCCAACTTTCCGTGGACATTTGTGAGTACAGACTGCTGTAAGGGACTTTTGGGCTGCTGTCCAAAAGTCAGCTGTGTGTTTGACCAAAGGGATCATCAACTGGTGTACTGGAGAGCTTAGTCTATCTACAGTAGTTCTTTGTGAAAGGACTCTTCTCTGGTTGCTCTTAAGACAGAAGCCTGCTTTTAACTGTTTCTACTACAAGCCGAGTCCACAGTTTGCTATTGCAAGGATTTTTTCAGACAGGAGTTTACTGTCCTCAACCTGTACTAATTCTCTTTTTTGGAGTATCCCACTCTATTCCCTCAAACCTATCCCAGTTCCTACAAAAATAAAAACAGCGGAAAGAAAATCCCTGTTTTTGAGGCAAAGAGTGACTGTGATCATGCGCCTGGCCGTGGTGCAATCTACTGGGGAAAAAAACCTGGGCAATTTCCAGCAGCTCCTTTTGGGGTAGGGTTACATGTGAATGAGTAACCAAGGTAATATGTACTCTTTATTTATTCACTTGGGAAGGGATGGATCCCTCTTTCTTTAAACCCCCACATCCACTGTCTAGGGTTGTGAGGATGAGGCCCTGGTCTTTATCAGCGTGGGGAAAAGGTGCTTTACCAGGCCCACCCCCTCAACCCCCCCCCCCCCCAGCAGGATACCCTCTTATACTAAGGGTATGTGGCCTGCAATGATTCAAGAAGGTAGAACACACACTCGCTACCCCCCCCTTTTCATTTTCCTGGCCAACCAAGCTTCTTTCTCAGATAAGGGCCTGGAATAGATTCTGAGGGAGAATCCACAACATTTTTATTTTTTTGAATAGGGTACCCTTTAATATTCATACTAAGCCTTAAGGGCCTGGTATAAATTTTGGAGGGACCTCATGTCATTTTGTTTTGCATGGGTTTCCCCTTAAAATCCACACCAGACCCTCATCAAGGATAACAGCTGAAAGCAGTTGGGGGAAGGACAATGCTGTCTTTTTTTAAAAAAAAAAAACACAACAACATGGGGTTTCCCCCAAAATTCATACCAGACCTTTATCTTAGATAGTGGTTTGGTGTGGACTTTAAGGGGGGACACCACATAAAAAAATGTAAAAATAAGTCATAGGGACCCCTCCACTTAAATAAAAAAGTGCATGGAGTTCCCCATCATCCATGACCCCTATCCCAGCATGCAGCCTGGATGACCAGAAAAGTTTTGGGAGGAAAGGGGTGCAGCAAGCAAGCACTCCCTCCTTCTGAACCTTTTCAGGTCACATGCCCTCAGCATGAGGAGGCTATCAGGAGGGAGCTTACTGGCAAATCATGTTGTCCCTATGTTGATGACCTCTTCCCCGCAACTTAGTGGTTGTGGGGGTATATGGGGGGACCTATAAGAATCTAGGAAAATCTCTGGTATAGATGATCCCTAGATGTGTTTTTACAAGCAAAATGAAGCAGCTAGGATTTGTCCTTTACCGGAAATCTAAATGGTATTTATTTTTCTCTGTAAATGCCATTTTTGCAGTCGTAGGTCGTATACATCATAAAGGTGCGCAACTAAATGTTTCACTTTAAGGATTCCTAAAAAAGCTTGCTCCCTGCTATACAGAATTTAACAAAAAAAAATTGTTGGTATATTACCTTCGGAGCAGAGCCCAGCTCTCCAGGCTCTTGGGCTGATTTGGAGGCCCCCATGCTGTTTTTTACAACAAAAAATTAATACAATAGTTAAATGTGATTTAGGCAAATGGCATTATTTTTCTAACTCTCATTTTTGGCTGGCTTAGGGTATTTCTCAAACATGGTATATAAATGAATTTTTCATTTTTTAACATTTTACTTTAATTATTAATAAACAAAAAAAAGATGCTTCCCGTTAAACAGTTTTTTTTTTAAATGTTTGCATTAGTACACGCCCCATGCCCTTTGTTTGACAGTCCTTTGGCTATTAGCTTTTAAAATGGTCAATGTGTATATAAAATAATTGTACTCCCAGTGATTTTATTAGGGTTCATATTAACATTTAAATTTAGGAGTAGGTTAGCATACACCTGCAACCTGAACCTGTTTTCAATTGGCTCATCATTATATACCAACAACCTCAGAAGACTTTAATGGACTACTGGGTGTCCAAGATGGACCAGTGGCCAAAGCTTGCAGAACATGCTCTAGAGATAAAATATCTTATCAGAAAGGGTGTTCCATGCAGCTGGAGGGGTGTGACGAACAGAATCCTCTGCCTGTCCACAGGCAATGGTGACTGCCTGAACCTTATCAAAATTAACCAGGCTTGGATCTCAGATGCCTACCACATTCCCTGGTAGCTTCCACTAATTAGTTGACTCATGGAGTTGGATCTCTTTGGATACATTTACAAAATTAAGTCCACACTGTGTTTGCAAGGTGGTGGTTGTGGTGGTGGTGGTGCTGTTGCTACTGCTGTTACGACTGCTTTTCACAACAGTGCATCTGTGATCATTCTGAATTCTAAATAAATGGTGCTGACCACCAATCCCAGTGCCAACCTGGCCAATTTCTGCCAAAGCTTCCTTCCAACTGTGAAATTTAAAGAGATAGAAAAAAATAAGTTCAAAATAAATAAAAAATAAACAAAAATGTAAAACTCTGAAGCATAAAACTTTCCTTTATTTTGCAAGGCCTTCTGTCTGACTTTTCAGGATTGTCAGTAGTAACTTCCAAATGTAGTACCATGATGGGACTACTTAAAAATGATACCCCACATATACCCAAGGGCTGATGCTCTAATTTTTTGATTTCAAGACAGGTGTTTGTGCTTAGCAGTGCCATTTCATGAAAATGGGGTGCCATCTGCTAATTTTATTCTCCAAACCCAGAAGGCTGAAGCTCTAATTTTTTACCATATTGCCATGACAGATGCCTACTATAAAGTCTATTTTTACGAATAAATTGCTATCCTTCTTACAACTATTAAGAACACAACCTTTTTGCAAACTGACAACCTTGAAATAAGTTTTTTGGGGAGTGGACCAATGCATGGCTAATACAGTTTGCTAAAATGACATCAGTTGGGGCTCATAATACAAGAGAAAAGCCTTTTAATTTGATTGGTGTTTCTTTTTTAATGCAATTTGGAGTGCTGTTGATGTTGTGTACAAACAAATGTATTTACTAAAAAATGCTGACAAAGTACAGTATGTATGGTATGGTACCAACATATGGTGTCTCTGCTGGTGATTCCACAACAGTATATACTAAGTGTATACAGACCCATGACCTCTACACTCTGTGTTTGAACTATGCATTACATACTACTCTCCTCTGCACTCTGTTTTACTTACTACTGACATCTGAACTCTAGTTATTGCTGACTACTAAACTCTCTGCTATATACTTTTGACCCCTTAACTCTTCAAACCTTCCTTATTTTTAAATGGGATCTTGCTACATTATTTCCAATAAAAAATTCTTGCTGCACCTTAGTGATTTTTGATCTCCTCCATTTTGTTAAGGTGGAAATCCACATCGCCAGGGTTAACTACACCTGATCTACACATACCTTGAAACAGGGCCATTTCACTGCTCCACAGCGGCTGCAGGTATTTGACCTTTCTGGCCGGGTAAAATACATGTCCCCCCACTGCACGCAGTGGTTCCTCCCACCAGCTCATACATCCTGTAGTGATGTACAAACTGATGGGAGGAACCACTGAGTGCAGTGGGAGTAGCAGGTATTTACACAACTGAAATCTGAAATACCTGCAGTGGCTAGAAGAAGTGAAGCAGCAGTATTTAAGACACAGGATGGCAGAAAAGGCTTCTTTTTCAGTGCTGGCCTTCTTTTAAAGGTGACCCTGTGGTGACAGGGTCGCTTTAAGGCATACTTAAACTATTCTGTTAGAAAAGTATTTCATTGTAAACTATTCCTTTATTTATCTTCAAATTCAAAAAGTTGAAAAGTTCAAAAAGTTGTTATCACCATTCTGAGCCATTTCACAACGTAGGTGATATTTGAATGATGGACGCCTGGAGAGGAGACAGAATTAGTTTGGAATGGCTGCTGCTTGAGCACTTCCCTTCAATGTAAACTAGGAGTATAAGACCAACTTATCCCAGTAACATGAAAACAGTGCTGTGAACAAGCAGTGTTTCTCATGTGGGACATTAAAATAAAGCTGTATGCCATAGCTGTGTGGAAGTGTGGCAGAGTAATAGTCATTGCACTGTAGGGGGAGTCAGTAGGGAGGAAAGAACAGCGGGACATTCTCCATTTTGTTGAATGGAAAATACTGCAATGTTGATAGGACATAGACGTTTTATTGGAGGTGAATTTCAGCAGGCTCAAGAAAACAGATCTTTGAAACCATGAGATGCACAGATGGCAGCAAATTTACAAGCAGTAGACAATTAAGGCATCTTTACTTTATTTGCAAGAAGATATAAGGGAGAAAGACTCAGGTTTAAATGGCAGAAGACAAACATACTCGGGAAATAAGCTGAAAACGTGACAAACTTTATATAGGAAGGAACGTATAGTTATAAAATACAGAATTAAACATTGGATACTAAACAATAAATAAATGAAAACATCATGGTATCAATATTGACTTTTAATGATCAATATTGAATATTAATGATCATAGAATTTCTGGCCGGAACAATGAACTGTGTCACTTTTTTATTACATCTGTCAAATTTTGATTACCCGTTACTAAGTAAACAGAAAAAGGGTGTCAAAGCATGAGAATTCATCACATATATTTCTAAATCAGCAAAACCATTAAAAAAATAAATAAATAAATAACTATTAAGGCCACAATAAAAAGCAAGAATGGTGAGAAGAAAACTTAGAAAAATATAACAAATGTCACTTGTAAAAATATAAACGTAACCTACCGGAACCTTAAAGTTATACTAAGCCCACAACAGTAATATCAGCCTGTATATGCAGTAAAGCATGTTTGTTATACTCGCTGTGAAACCTAAGGGGTTAATCCTCCGCATTGTGTAAAAAGGCTGTTCGATCCTCTATGCACAGCTCCTCTTTTTTCACCGACTGCAGAACAGGTCCGGATAGTACAGAGCCTTTGGAGTCAGACTGCTCAGTTTGGTGTGTATTGCTAGAGAGTTTTTCTTAGGAGAGTGCATGTGATCAGCACAGGGCCAATCAGCACTGTTCAACAGGGGGTCAGGGGTCCTGTCTGGAGTAAGACTGCTCAGTTTGGTGTGTATTGCTAGAGAGTTTTTCTTAGGAGAGTGCATGTGATCAGCACAGGGCCAATCAGCACTGTTCAGACAGGGGGTCAGGGGTCCTGGATCCTGATAGCACAGCTCAGTGCAGTACAAAACTCCTCATACAAGCTATAATCAGGAACTGATATAAGTCACAAGACTGCTATATACTGCTGATGATAAAAGGTATTTAGCAGTTTATATTTATTAAAACAATTGCATTTCCATGTTCTGTGTACTGTGGGAGACCAGATATAGTGAATGCAGGGTCCTGGGTTTAGTAACACTTTAAAATTTAGCTTAATTGAGAAACTTAGCATTCATTGTCATTCACATTTTTTTCATGTCTGTGGAACAATTGGTCATCCCCAGAAGTTTGATGGAGGAGTCTATCATGAAGGCAGAACAGCTGGTACTGGTGTAGGGCAGACTGTGAACCCCCCCCCCCCCTTTTGCAGAGCAGCACAGGGAAGCTGTGGGACACACTGGTACCTTTTCTGGTGTGTTAATCCCTGTCAGCCCTCTTCTTTCATCCATCTCATGTGATGCCACATATAAGAGTCTAGGATGGACAGGAGAGAAGGGCCAGAATGGATTAGCACAGACCATATGGGTATGTTGCTGTTCTCTATTGTTCTGCATGAGAGGGAAGAGCATTTTAGACAAAGTGATGGCAAGACTGGACATGATTTACCCATCGCCTGCCAATGATTGACGAGTAGATTGCGTTCGGCGGATTACCAACCCTTGATTTAAAGGAAACACATCTTATGAATAATGCTAGTTCCCTTGATCCTCTTAGGTTATTGCTTCAAAGCACTGGCCCAGGACAAGTATGCAGCCTTTTCTCTGACTTTATCATTTGTTTTGGAGTCACAGCGTTCTGATGCCGGTGGGTCATCCATCATATGCAGGCAACTAGCATTTTCAGAATGAGATCAGCAAAAGTCCCATACTAATAAACCTAAAATATTGTAACATATGGTAGCTTTTATACTGTTTTGCTGTTGCAAAAAATGTGATTGCCCTTTATCTGCGAATAAGCAGCTGATATAGTCAGTCCTAAAAGGTACAGGTCCACTTGAACTAGTAGTAAATTCTAGTACAGTGGCTACCAAACTTTTTTTACTTAGGTACCCTATGGCATCCCACTTTCAGAAATTGTACCCCCCCCCCCCCTTGGGACGAGGTGGAGGTGGAGTAGGGTTAATAGCAGTGTGAAAAGAACAACTGCGACAAAATGTATTAGTGGTTGCAGCATGTGCTGAAAGAGTGCCAATGGCTGTGGTACCAAAGATGTACAATCTGTATAATATGTACTAATTCACAATGTGATGTTACTCACCAACTCTAGCATAAGCACTCTGTGATGGACTCTGGTACTCAAGAGCAGTGTGTCCATTGTATACGTTTCCCTTGCTCGGTAACAGAACAATCCAAGATTCCGTAGCTCATCCAGTCATTTGTTGGGACACAGCGTACGGTGGCACAAAACATCAACCTTTTTATTGAAATACATGCACAAAGGGAAATACACTCTGTGACAATCTCCCCTTTTTCCTTCTTTGCATAATAACATAGGGTGTGGTAAACTGTACATTCAAACTTTTCAACAAGTAATTCAGTCAGTAACTGGGCACGTAGACAGCCTCATCAGCAGGAAGGACCGTTGGAGAAATCCGCCCCCTAGCAACTAATAGCCGACAGTGATATAATTAACATGAGCTGATTAAGTAGGCACTTAAACCAGTCTAGGGACGATAGTTCCACAACAAGTTAAAGTGGTCACAAGATTAATCTCATCTACAAGAAATGCTCGGACAGACAGAAACAATAGAACAATTGGAATGACCTACTTAACAATAAACATAAAAAAAACACACCACCTCAGACTATCCAGAAAAAAGAAAAAAAGGCTACAACACTCTATGAGACAAACTCCTACAATATTCCAGCAGACTGAAAAGGTGGAATTTATTTTTCTTTATTTATCATATTGTTGATAAATATTTCTGTCCCATTTGAAGTAGCCTCTCCAACCCAGTCTGCCGGAGGGCCACCATACTCCCTCTGACCATTGACCAGTACAAGATTAATATTACCTCTTTCCATCCACTCCAAAAGGAAAGCTTTATTGTCCTTATTCAGAGAAATAATACAAACCACGCTCTCAGCGTCCATTAGCATGCTGTCCATTATTAGAGAATTTTCTGCTCTCTCCATGGCCCATAATCAGTGGGTAGGAGGCTTGCCCCTAGTCCTCTCCAAAAACTCCTGAAATGGTTGGGTCTGTCACATTTCTCCCCCATCAAAAGTCAACCAGCAAAGTCCCAGACCTTGTACTGGGTGGGTCTGTCCCACATTCTGGCTGTCTTGGCTATTTAAGAGGCTCTCCATCTGCCATCCAGCTCAGCAGCCAGGACCCTGGACTCAGGACCTTGTACACTGGACTTCCCTGGGCTTGGGATACTGGACTCTGGATTCCCCTGATCTATGGACACTGGACTTTGGACTTTTGACTGAGGACTCTGGTTACTGGAGTCTGGATACTAGACTCTGAATTCTTAACCATGGACACTGGACTCTAGACTCAGCAATCTGGACACTGAACTGTTGATTCAGGACCCTGAACACTGTACTCTGGACACTGGACTCTGGACACTGGGCACAGGACTCAGGACTCTGGGCACAAAATGTAGGACACTGCTTGAAATTACAAGAACAACTAAGTTACATAGCCTGCCTGCCAGCTCAATTGCGATCAATATGGACTAGGAAGCAGCGTCCCTGTCCCATGTCGCTGCCTCTTCCTCTGGTTACAGAAGGTAGTCTCTGCTCAGAGAGCAACAGGGAATATCACTCCACTAGAGGAGTGATTAAAGTGTAAGCCAGAACTACACATGTGTGTTGGCAAACACAGCTACTTGATTACTCTACCAGATGAACGCTACACAAAAGTCCCTGACCACAAAAGGAGTGCCCACCACCTGCAGACTTTTTCTACCACTAGAAAAAAAAACCACCACTAATTCTGTTGTCCCTTTCTCCCCACTGTCTCATTTCCACCATTAGCATACATTTCTTGTGTACCTCCAAAAATATTGCTGCATACCCCTTGAGTATGTGTACTCCAGGGTGAGAACACTGGTTCTAGTATATTGTATCTAAAGACAGTATATATACTTAACATACAATATGACATTTTGGTAATGCTGAATAATAAAAAATAAGTACTTGTTCATATTAGGAAATGTATCTAACAATTTATCTAACTTTGAAGGTCAGTCTTTCCAAGAGTTACACTTCAGTTATGGGTAGGGCTGAGTTATATATTGCCCTCTTATCAGTTGTGGAACTACAAGGTTCGCAAAAGTTGCACTTGTGACCGGGCCCTGGTAGTTTTGCCACTGTGGGGGGTTTGTTTCTGCAGAGGCGATGGTGGGAGAGTGTACTATCACTGGCATGGTAACTGCTGCGGGACCGCCCACCCAGCCTCTCAGCCCATTGAGTTTGCAGCAGCGGGCAGATGGGTCATGGTGTCAGGGGGCAGAAACTGGAAGAGCCAGCTGAATCAATACTCCAGAGCGAACGGGGAGGAGCTGGAGGAGGTCTCAGCTATGCGAGGAGACACGTGAAGCCTGGAGGGAGCTGGAGAGACAGCGAGCATGGAGTTCCAAGTCCACAATGAGAGCAAGCGCTGATGGCTGCTGATCCCATCTATCCCCACCTAGCAGTGCCACTGAACCCAACACCCCCACCACTGCTGCCACTGATCCCATCCCCTCCACTGCTGCCACTGGTCCCATCCCCCACCACTTCTACCACTGAACCCAACCCCCTCAGCACTGCCACTGATCCCATCCTCCCCTCCAGGTACTGGCACTGATCCCATTCCCCCCACTACTGCTACTCATGGGGCGGCACAGTAGTGTAGTGGATAGCACTTAAGCCTGGCAGAAAAAGGGCCGCTGGTTTGAATCCCAAACACAACACTACCTGCCTGGAGTTTGCATGTTCTCCCTGTGCCTGCATGGGTTTCCTCTCGCCGGGAAAAAGACGGTCCGAATTCACGATAGGTGATGTGATGACACGGCGGGGTACTCATCGTCATCACCCCCCTTACCCTAGTCACGGTCATGGACCTCCCCTCCTACCCTAGTCACCGTCACGACTCCCCCAACCCAAGTCACCATCTTCACCACCCCCTACCCTGGTCACCGTCG
>BLSH010284318.1:1246460-1267528 GCA_018402905.1 Glandirana rugosa
TTAATTTATTTTCCCTATCCCCATTTATTTGTAGGGCACTTGCCCTAGTTTGAAGATGATTTTAGAACAGTTATATGGCTTCTACCGTTCATTAATACTTTTCAGACACAGTTTGAAGATGATCCACATTCAACTCCATTTTTGCTTTTTTTATGTTTTTATTTTTTTAAAAATATTTAAAGTTATTTCCCTGTCCCCATTTTTTTGTAGGGTGCTTGCCCTACCCTTACCCCCATTTTACTTCCTTTTGCAGCCCTCTGGGGCTTTCCAGGACTTTCCTACAGCCATTTTTGTGCCTAAAAGTTCGGGTCCCCATTGATTTCAATGGGGTTCGTTGTCCGTGCGATCGTTCGGGTTCCGTCCGGACCCGGACCCGGACTTTGTCCCGAGGTTCGGACGGACCAGCAGAACCCGAACTTCCAGGTGTTCGCTCAACTCTATTCCTGACATGTCCAGACAGAAGGTCAGGAGTCAGACAGTCTCATAAGGCAGTCAGAGGAAAATGAAAACTCCTCCTACAAGCTTTAACCAGTGCTCGGCTGGACTGCTATATACTGATGATGAGAAAAGGTATTTAGCAGTTTATATTTACTAAAATAATTGCATTTCCATGTTCTGTGTACTGTGGGAGACCAGATATAGTGAATGCAGGGTCCTTAGTTTAGTAACACTTAACACTACCCTCTCCACAGACTGACAATGAATGGTAAGTTGCAATATATATTACATTTGTATTTTTGGGTTTAACCACTTCCCGACCGCCTGCCGTGTTTTCACGGCGGCAGTCGGGATGCTGAGCGCGAATCGCCGTAAAAACACGGCAATCTGTGAACGGCCGCTAGGGGGCGCGCGCGCCCGCCGCACTCCTGAGGAGTGTGCCCGCGGCTCTGAGCGGCCACAGGCAAAGAACGGGGAACCGCCGATGTAAACACGGCAGTTCCCCGCTCTGTTAGTAGGGGCATGGGAGATCTACTGATCCCTGTCACTGGGATCAGTTAGATCTCTCATGCCCATGGTAGCCCAACCCCCCCACAGTAAGAACACACCCAGGGAACACAGTTAACCCCTAGCTCTCCCCCTGCAGGTTAACCCCTTCACTGCCAATGACATTTATACAGTAATCAGTGGACATTTAAATTTCTGATCGCTGAATAAATGTCATTGGTCCCAAAAAAGTGTCAAAAATGCCTGACATGGCCGCTGCATTATCGCAGTAAAAAATCAAAGATCGCCACCATTACTAGTAAAAAATAAAAAAAAAATAAAAACCCCGGAAATGAATTCTCACCATCCGTAAACACGGCCACTTTTGCGCAAACCAATCAATAAACGCCGATTGGGATTTTTTTAATCACAAATATGAGGAATTATATAAATTGGCCAAAAACGGTGAAAAAAAATGTTTTTTTATATTTTTTTGGGATTTGAATTTTAGCAAAAAGTAAGAAATTTGTTTTTTTTTGCAAAATGGTTGCTCTTCTTTTATTTATAGCGGTGATCAGAAATGACGCAGAGGCAATCAAATACCACCAAAATAAAGCTCTATTTGTGGGAAAAAAAAGAAGCAAATTTTGTTTGGGTGCAACGTCGCATGGCCGCGCAGTTGTCAGTTAAAGCGGCGCAGCACCGAATCACAAAAAGTGCCCTGGTCCTAAAGCTGGAAAACTTTCTGGTTGGTAAGTGGTTAAAGGAGTTGTAAAGTCTCAGGGTTTTTCACCTTAATGCATTTTATGTATTAAGGTGAAAAACCTTCTGTGCTACAGCTCCCCCCTAGACCCCCCCCCTTTTCTTACCTGAACCCGATCGTCCCAGCAACGAGCACAAATCCAGCAGCTCCAGCGGCTGTCTCGTGTCCTCATTGGATAAATTGGTACCAGCAGGAGCCATTGGCTCCTGCTGCTGTCAATCAAATCCAGTGACAAGGGAGCCAGGGAGCGGGGCCGAGTCCTGCTGTCTGTGTCAATGGATGCAGCAGCAGGACTTGGGAGAGCGCCCACATGCCCCCATGGAAAGCGTCTCTCCGTGGGGGCACCGATGAAGTGGAGAAGCCAGGAGCGCCAAAAGAAGAGGATCGGGGCCACTCTGTGCAAAACCCTTGCACAGAGCAAGTAAGTGTGACATGTTTGTTATTTTACAAAAAAAAAGGCCCTTTACAAACACCTTTATATAATTTTTCTAGTAGTAGCATTAATATATTTAAAAATCAATATAACCAACACTGATATTTCAAATCTCAGCAGCTACAATCTCGTTATTTACCTGTCTAATATTGCTTGACAGAGCTCTTGACCTTAATGAATATTATGTATTAGGGTCTGACCATTATTAGTAATAACCTCAACCTGTCATTTTCCATTTTTTTATTACAGAAAAGATAGGAGGTAATGATGTCAGAATCATGAAATCCAATGGTGGGAGCTAGCAGCAGGAAATGTAGGTTTTCTAAATTGTATTTTTTTTTAAACTCGCTTTGCTGTCCCCTCAGTGTGGGCATCTGAAGCCCACTGGTAGCTCCTTTAGGGATACGGTGCTGCTGGCTACCCAGCATGCACCTCCTGATCTTGTGCATGCGCATTAAGTACAATGCTACAAGTGGTGGATTGACTCCTGGGATTGATTACACCCAGGAGCTAATGGGCGAGTGGACATGAGGTACAGCAGAAGCAGAGGATTTAGAATACATAAAAGGTATTTACACTTCAGGAAAAACAAAACTCGAAAATAGAAAGTGATCACAAAAAACGTGTGGGGGATTTAAAAAAATGCCTGGAACTCCGCTTTAATTAAAATGTGTACTAAAGAGACTATGTCATAAACCTAAAAACATGTAGGTAAAATAACAGATAAAGTAAGTATTTTAAATGCTTAATTGCAGTGTTCTTCCTTTAACCTGTTAGTGACCGCCCACCATAGATGGCGGCTGCTCTGTGCCAGATCACGTATCTGGTATGTGATCTGGCACTTCCAGGTCGCACACCACCTATGACCCATTCCAGCTGTGATTGAACACAGCGGGAGCCAATTAGCGGGTCCGGTGAACATAGTTTATGTAAACAAGGCAGACTGCCATTCTGTGATAGGGGAATGTGCTGATCCTGTATTCCTGCTAAGTAGGAACACAGATCTTTACATTCCCCCAGTCAAAGCACCTCCCCCACAGTTAGTAAGCACACCCAGGGAACACATTTAACCCTTTGATCACCCCTGATGTTAACCCCTTCCCTGCCAGTGTCAGCAACAGTGCATATTATTTAGCACTGATCACTGTATTAGTGTCACTGGTCCCCAAAAAGTGTCAGTTAGCTGTCCGATTTGTCCGCCACAATATCGCAGTCCCGCTATAAGTCGTTGATCACCGCCATTACTAGTACTAGTACGAAACAATTGTTAGTTAAAGTAATGAAGTGCAGTGTTGCAAAAAATGGCATGGTCATAAAGTTGGTTAAACCTTCCGGAGCTGAAGTGGTTAAATAAATTATTTTTATTCTCCTGCACTATGCCTCTGAACTTGTTAGAAATGTTGAATTCATCAGAAAGTGTTTGCAAATCATAACTCTCTCTATTGTTGGGAGTGTCTAATTTTGTCACAATTTTGTCACAATTCCTCTGCCATCACCTTCCTGTGTTTGACCCAAACCCAAGCCGTTCGTAGTTTGAGAAAATTGTGTAGTAATGCGATCGCTCAAGACTTTAGCAACCAATTGCCAGTATTGCACTTCCTGGCCTCTGCACTGTGGCCTGATGACCTAATGGTATAGAATGGGCAGTCATATAGGTTTTCTTATGTGTCAACCCCCTACCCCTCCACAAAAAAAAGGTCAGTGTTCCCAGCTGCCTTGTGTCCATGTGGTAGAGGGGATATGGAGTATATAGGTGTTTGCAAGAAGAGCTAGCTGTTGCTATATAAAGTTGGAGAAAGGGAAAGTGGCTAATTCTATCCCCTTGACAGGCAAGAGTATTTGAGGACTTTAATGGTACCGTATGAAATCATATACAATACAGGTTTCTAAAATAAATACATCTTTATTAATGCTCCCATAGGAGCAATCACATAGTGATACATATACAAATAAAGCAGCAAAATGCTTCCAAATGTTTCATACAGTGATCATATACAGAAATCATGTCAATACTTATACAAATCCCTGCAGACCCAACATGTTTCGCGGGTTTGATGGGGTGTCACCGATTCCTCAGGAGTCTTATTGCAGAGGGATACATGAGTATTGTATATCATATATTCAACGATGGCACGATAACAAAGAGGATTTCATATTAGACAAGGTTCACAATTGAAAGTTTAAATAAACAGCCAGATAATAACATCGCTATAAATCAACTGGAGCCATCCCGCATAAGGCCCTTACTGAAATCACTGTAAAGGCAAAGCGGAGAGGCCAATGTTTCCCCCGGCGAAGGTGGAGGCAGTCAAAGGCGTCTCGGACAAAGGGAAGCTAGGTAGATATATATATAAAATATATAACATACTGTCATAAAGTTTGTGGGAACTTTTTTTTACCAGGTAATGACCAGACTGTCTGATTGGGGTACATTATAACTCTTTTAGCTGTTTAATATTTAACGACACAGCTGTTGCACTTTGTTGTTAACACTATGTCTGACAGTATGTTATATATTTGTATAAGTATTGACATGATTTCTGTATATGATCACTGTATGAAACATTTGGAAGCATTGTGCTGCTTTATTTGTATATGTATCACTATGTGATTGCTCCTATAGGAGCATTAATAAAGATGTATTTATTTTAGAAACCTGTATTGTATATGATTTCATACGGTACCATTAAAGTCCTCAAATACTCTTGCCTGTCTTTGTCTGCCCACATTCCAATCCCTGGCGCTGTGCCTCAGAAAAGGAAAGTGGGGGCCAGAAATTTGAAGCCCAGCAGTCACAGATACATCTGGATGAGAGGTGCTGACTGCCAAGGGGTGAGTGAGCTCACCATCCATCCTTGTCTGTGACAGAAGTCTCCTCCCCGTTCTCTCTCCAGCCTCTGATTGAGTACACTAAGGTAAATCAGGGTTCTCAGAGCACTCATTACACCAGAGTTCTCATTTACACCAGAGGCCGCAGTGTACCCCCTTACACCAGAGGCCACAGTGTTCCCCTTTACATCAGAGTCCTCTCCGTACATCAGAGTTCTCAGTGTTCCCCCTTAAATCAGGGTTCTCAGAGCACTCATTACACCAGAGTTCCCATTTACACCAGAAGCCGCAGTGTTCCCCTTTACATCAGAGTTCTATGTGTTCCCCCTTAAATCAGGATTCCCAGAGCATCCCTTATGTCAGAGTCCCCAGAGATCTCCCTTACATCAGTGCCATCTCCGTACATCAGAGTTCTCAGTGTTCCCCCTTAAATCAGGGTTCCTAGGCCATCCCTTATGTGAGAGACCCCAGAGTTTTCCCTTACATCAGAGTCTGCACAGTCCCCCCTTACAGTGTAAGGAAAATCGGCAAGTTCAGACCTAAAAGGGGAACTCTGTGGACTCTGATATAAAGGGGGAACTCTGTGGATTCAGATGTAAAGGGGGACTCTTGTGACTAACTTCATATGATTACAAATGTTATTTAATCACAAAATATATGTATAATTTATACTATAAAAAAAATTAGCAGTGCGCTGATAAAGTGTCCGGGTTTGACTAGAAGAAAATGTGGCAACCGTAGCAGGGAGACTAGTTACTGCTTGTGATTGCTGAAAACTGCTATACTTACATTGAATCACAAACATACTCACTGTATGTTGGACCCTTCTAGTGCAGATAGGGATAGATCATAGAGCCTGTGCAGGGAGAGATTGTTTCTGCCATCCTATACACCTATGAAAAGTCTTATATTTATAGACAGTGTGGGGTTGATTTACTAAAGCTGCAAAGTGCAAAAACTGGTGCAGCTGTGCATGTTAGCCAATTAGCTTCTAACCTGAGCTTGTTCAATCAAGCTTTGACAATAAAACATTGAAGCTGATTGGTTTCTGTGTGGAGCTTCACCAAATTTTGCACTTTCAAGCTTTAGTAATCTGTGTGTGTTATTTGCTCCCTGTGTGTTGGAGACACAGGGAGCAAATAAGGAGAGATCACACAGAGTTTGCAGGGGAAGACACCTTTTTTTGTGTGCCAGCAAAAACATCAGTTATTGTTTAGCTGTTGTCCCCTTGCTTTTTTTTTAATGTGTTATTGTTTTTTTTAATTATTTTAATTAAGTTATAATTATTTTAGTTAGGTTTCAGAAAAACAGCAAAAAAGGGTTTAGTGTTTAGTAAAGGTGCTTAAATACTGTGCATGGAATCACTACACTATGTTGGTGAAAATAAGTGTAGCGCTTACCCCTGAAGGAGCCACTTGATGTGTTGGGTCCCCAGTTCTGGTGTTCACAATTCTGCAAAAAGCACAATATACTCTGACATATCTGGCTGGGTGGGAATTTTTTTAAAGAAAAATTAAACTTCCTCTGCTAACATTTACCTAAAGGTGAGCCTATAATAAGGACATTACTGGCACATGCACTCTGAAGGAACAGCCATTGGTGCCATTCCTTCCGAGCCCTGTGTTGTGAATGGCGGCTCCCACGCACATGCACGGGAGTGACGTCATCGCGGCTCCGGCCAATCGCAGAGCCGAAGCCCCCCAACCCTGAAGCAAGATGATTGAAAATGGAAGCAGCTACAGAGCTGACATGGCGGTGCTGGAACAGCTACGTTTTAAGGTAAGTATCCTGTGTGCTTTCCTATTGGGTGGAGGGTGGGCTTAACTTTGGTTGTACACAGCTCTACAATAAGATTCGTGTCTTTTTTTGTTAAAAGCTGGCTAGTGTCTCTCCTTATCAAAATTCTGCCTAGTTATTGTGTATAGAGTTACTACAATATTTTGCTGTTTTTATTGTGAAATACACTGTAATGTTGATTTTTTTTTAAATTAAAAGATGGCAGGTGCCTCTCCTATTGAAAATGTGGCCTACTGGAAATGCTCAATAACTTTTCATGTAATCATGCTAATATTTTGGAGGCTTTTTTTGGGAAATTTATACACTCTATTGTTGATTTTTTTTTAATTAACTACTTGCCGACCAGGTCGGCTCTCCTGCACTAATTAGCCATAGCGGCTCGAGCAGGCGCTGTTGCGACTCGATGTTCACCGGCAACCCGCGATCACCTAGTACAGAGGCGGAACGGGGATCTGCCTATGTAAACAAGGCGGATCTCCATTCTGACAGGAGACATGACAGAGATCTACTGTTCCCAGTCATCGGGAAAAGTGATCTCTGTTATGTCCCTGGCAGCCCATTCTCCCTACAGTTAGAACACACCTAGGGAACACAGTTAACCCCTTGACTGCCCCCTAGTGTTAACCCCTTCCCAGCCATTGTCATTTTTACATTGATCAGTGCATTGTTATAGCACTGATCAAAGTAATAATGTCACTGGTCCCCAAAAAGTGTCCTTTGGGGTCTGGTTTGTCCGCCGCAATGTTGCAGTCCAGCTAAAAATTGCAGATCGCTGCCATTACCAGTAAAAACAATTAAAAAATGAAAAAAAGTCCCTAAATCTATCCCATAGATTGTAGACGTGATACCTTTTGTGCAACCCAATCAATATACGCCTACTGCAATTTGCTTTACCAAAAATATGTAGAAGAATATATATCGGCCTAAACTGATGAATAATGTTTTTATATATTTTTTTCGGATATGTATGATAGCAAAAAGTAAAAAAATTGTTATTTTTTTCAAAATAGTCACTCTTTGCTTGTTTATAGCTCAAAAAATAAAAACTGCAGAGGTGATGAAATACCACCAAAAAAAATCTCTATGTGTGAGGGAAAAAAAGGAGATCAATTTTGTTTGGGTACAGTGTCGCACAACCGTGCAATTGTCAGCTAAAGTGACCCAGTGGCATATCGCAAAAAATGGCCTGGTCATTAAGGGGGCAAAACTGAACCCCTGACCCCCTGAATGGTATTTTTTTTTAGCATTGATACGTGTCTCCTGTTGCAGTGCCCAGCTACCCATGTCATATGTTTAAAACCCCTTTCCTATTAGCCTTGAAAATGGGCAAAATTGATTTTCAAGATTTTGGTTGGAAGAAACTAATGTATACTAGTATGGGTACTTATAATGGTCTGCTATTTTCATATGGTTTAAACTTTTTTTTCAATAGAGTCAGATTCTCAGTAAATGCTTAAAGGGTGTAAGCTGGGGTGGGCTTTGTTTGTATTTGTAAAACTACCTTACTGTCTAAATAGACCTTGTCCATAGTGTGACAATGTCACACTATCATAGCCAGTGGAAAAAGAACAGATCAGGATTAACAGGTAGTAAAATTATGGTTATGTGGGAAAAACAAAAAATGCTAGTGACTGCAACATACTGTTTATGTCACGTTTTATGTTTCCTATAGTTATACTTAAATTTTTCATATTTATCTGAACAAAAATGATTAAAAAAACTTCAAAATATATATTTTTCAGTGCTAAAATGTATTAAATCACTATACATTCCATGTAAAAAAAAAAAAGCTTGGTTTATGCAGGTTAAATGTTATCAATAAAAAATATAGTAAATGTCAGCAGCACTACACTGAAAATAACTTTTTCAGTGTCGTTTTTCACATTTAAAGTGTAACTTCATGTTATTTCTGAAATTTTAGCACTTGTAAATTAAGTTAATAAATTGCCTGACTTCAAAGAGAAACATTTTACATTTGTAGGCATTGGAACTTTAAAAAGCTGGTCCCTTGACTTCAGTTCTGCATACATTATTTTGAGCTGTAGGTGGCAGACAGTCTGTATACTTCAGGGGCCACCCTTACACTCATACAACATCCAGTCATTCTCCTTTGCCGAACTCATGTGAGTTGTAAAGCAATGTCTGACATGCAGATATTAGCCATTCCCCTTCATCATGACTTACTGCCAAAATGACTGACAGAGAAGAGCTTCTAAATATCAATGGTTGTGTTTTCTGAAATTGTAAACATTTTCTTTATTTTTTTACCAAATAATATATTTGTTCATCCCTGATAGCGGCACTATGTATGTTTTATTTTATTATACACATAAAAGATATACATTATATATTACATTGTTATTAGAGTTGGGCGGACACCTGGATGTTCGGGTTCGACGGGTTCGGCCGAACTTGGCGAAAAAGTTCTAGTTTGGCACCGAACTTGACCCCCATTGAAGTCAATGGTGACCCGAACTTTTGGGCACAAAAATGGCTGTAAAAAAGTCCTGGAAAGGGCTAGAGGGCTGCAAAAGGAAGCAAAATGGGGGTACGAGTAGGACAAGTGCCCTGCAAACAAATGTGGATAGGGAAATAACTTAAAAAGACATTAAAAAAAAAACAGGAGGAGGAGGTGGATGTGGAGTAGGAGCCTAGAGGTTGACTAGGCCATGACTGTGGCAGTGTAGGTGGAAGTGGTGGTGGTGGAGGAGGAGGAGGAGCAGGTAGCCAACACTATTTTTTGTTTGTTTGTTTTTTTTTTTTATAATTGGGGTAGCCCCCAAAATATTGAGACATATAAAAAAATATATATATATACCAATGGCTGTGTGAGGCCGGTCTGAATGTCTATTCTGCACAAGGTACAGACAAGTCTTGTGGGATCCATGCCTGGTTCATTTTAATAAACGTTTGCTTGTCCACGTGGGCTGTGGACAGGCGGCTGCGCTTGTCTGTGATAACGCCCCCTGTCGTGCTAAACACACGTTCAGACAATACACTGGCTGCAGGGCAGGCCAGCACCTCCAAGGCATAAAGGGCAATCTCAGGCCATGTGGCCAATTTGGAGACCCAGAAGTTGAATGGGGCAGACCCATCAGTCAGTACGTATAGGCGTGTGCACACATACTGTTCCACCATGTTGCTGAAATGCTGCCTCCTGCTAAGACTTTGCCTATCAGCTGGTGTTGCTGTTTGTGGTGGCGTGCTGCTGACAAAGCTTTTCCACATTTCGGCCATGCTAACCCTGCCTTCTGAGGTGCTGGTGGTGCCACAGCTGCACTGGCGACCTCTTCCTCCTCCTCCTCTGCCATCGCCTTGTGCTTCCACTGAGCCCCCATTGTCATTTGGGAATGCCCTCAGCAGCGCGTCTACCAGAGTGCACTTCCTTTCACGCTCCAGTGAGGGAATTAAGGACAGCACATTGTCCTTGTAATGGGGATCCAGCAGGGTGGCCACCCAGTAATCAGTACAAGTTAAAATGTGGGCAACTCGGCTGTCGTTGAGCAGGCACTGCAGCATGTAGTTGCTCATGTGTGCCAGGCTGCCCAGAGGCAAAGACAAGCTGTCCTCTGTGGGAGGTGTGTCATCTGTGTCCTCCGTATCCCCCCAGCCATGCTCCAGTGATGCCCACGAGCTGCGTTGGGTGCCACCCTGCTGTGAACATGGTTCCTCCTCCTCTTCCTCATCATCCTCGTCCTCCTCATCCTCCAGAACTGTCCCCTGGCTTGAAAATGTTTGACCTGGCCTATGCTGGTGCAGGAACCCACCCATTGAGCCACTTGTGAATGAGTGTCCTGATAACCGTGGAAATGACCCCTCTTCCTCCTCCTGTGCCACATCCTCTTCCATCATGGCCCGAAGTGTTTTTTCAAGGAGACATAGAAGTGGGATAGTAACGCTGAGAACAGCGTCATCGGCACTGGCCATGTTGGTGGAGTACTCTAAACACAGCAATATGGTACACAGGTCTCGCATGGAGGCCCACTCGTTGGTGGTGAAGTGGTGCTGTTCCGCAGAGCGACTGACCCGTGCGTGCTGCAGCTGAAACTCCACTATTGCCTGCTGCTGCTCGTACAGTCTCTCCAGCATGTGCATGGTGGAGTTCCACCTTGTGGGCACGTCGCATAGGAAGCGGTGAGCGGGAAGGCCGAAGTTCCGCTGCAGAGCAGACAGGTGAGCAGCAGCAGGGTGAGAACGCCGAAAGCGCACACAGACCGCCCACACTTTCTGCAGCAGCTCTGACATATGTGGGTAGTTTTTTAGAAATTTCTGCACCACCAAATTCAGCACATGCGCCAGGCAAGGGCTGTGCGTCAAACCAGCTCGGCCCAGAGCTGCTACGAGATTTTGTCCATTATTGCACACCACCAGGTCGGGCTTGAGGCTCAGTGGCAACAACCACTCATTGGTCTGTTGTTCAATGCCCGTCCACAGCTCCTGCACAGTGTGGGGTATATCCCCCAAACATATCAGTTTTAAAACAGCCTGCTGTCATTTCCCCCTGGATGTGCTGAAGTTGGTGGTGAAGGCGTTACGCTGACCGGATGAGGAGGTGGTAGAGGAGGAGGAAGCGGAGTAGGAGGAGGAGGCAACAGGAGGCAAAGAGAAATGCCCTGCAATCCTCGGTGGCGGAAGGACATGCGCCAAACGGCTATCCGCCTCCGGCCCACCCGCCACTACATTTGCCCAGTGTGCAGTTAGCGAGATATAACGTCCCTGCCCGTGCTTACTGGTCCACGTATCAGTAGTTATGTGGACCTTGCCACAGATGGCGTTGCGCAGTGCACACTTGATCTTGTCCCCGACTTGTTTGTGCAGGGAAGGGATGGCTCACCTGGAAAAGTAGTGGCAGCTGGGAACCACGTACTGTGGGACAGACACCGCCATCAGGTTTTTAAAACTGTCTGTGTCCACCAGACGGAATGACAGCATTTCAAAGGCCAGGAATTTTGAAATGCTGGCATTCAGGGCCAGGGATGGCGGGTGGGTAGGGGGGTACTTCCTCTTTCTCTCCAGTGTTTGGGAGATGGAGAGCTGTAAGCTTCCATGGGACCATGGTGTGGAAATGCTTGGGGACGGTGGCGGACATGGTGGCGTTGCTGTCACATTGTCTGTTTGCTGGGTGGCAGGTGACATTGGCACTGTAGAGGTGGAGGAAGAGGAAGAGGCAGCAGCAGAAGAGGACGCAGGAGGAGGCCGAGGCCTTTCTTGGATTTTGAGGTGCTTATTCCACTGCAGCTTTTGCTTTGCATGTAGATGCCTGGTCATGCAGGTTGTGCTCAGGTTTAGAACATTTATGCCTCGTTTCGGGCTCAGACTGCTTGGCTGATTTACAAGGGGCTGAGGTGAAAGACAGATGGCCATGGGGTTCAGGTGCCAACTCTGAGCTTTCAGCAAGGGACGGGGTGGGAGACAATGTGAATTGTCAGCCACCCAATCTACTATTGCCTGTACTTGTTCTGGCCTCACCATTCGTTGAGCGGCATTCGGGCCTACCATATAACGCTGAAGGTTCTGTCGGCTATTCGCACCTGAAGAAGGTGTTTCACTTGTGTGTGTAGCTGCCACAAATAGACCACGTCCTCTCCATGCAACAGGAACTTCACCAACACCACCAACACCAGCAGCACCAGCTGCACCAGCAGCACCACGAACACGTCCCTTATTTGACACTCTCCTCATTCCGGCCGCAAATGTACTATGAAGCACTATTTATTAATACAAAAAAAATAAAAAATAAATAAATTCTTCTTATTTTTTTATTTGAAAAACAGCAAAGTAGACACACTTTTTATTTTTGTGCAAGAAATGCACCGCTCACACCAACAGCAGGAACCTCTCCCTACACCAGTATGATATGATTTTAGAACAATAATCTGTCCCTTACAGCACCAGCAGGAACCTCTCCCTATAGCAGTAGGAGATGATTTTAGAACAATAATCTGTCCTTTACAGCACCAGCAGGAACCTCTCCCTATAGCAGTATGTGATAATTTTAGAACAATAATCCGTCACTTACAGCACCAGCAGGAACCTCTCCCTATAGCAGTATGTGATGATTTTAGAACAATAATCTGTCCCTTACAGCACCAGCAGGAACCTCTCCCTATAGCAGTATGTGATGATTTTAGAACAACAATCTGTCCCTTATAACACCAGCAGGAACCTCTCCCTATAGCAGTATGTGATAATTTTAGAACAATAATCTGTCACTTACAGCACCAGCAGGAACCTCTCCCTATAGCAGTATGTGATGATTTTAGAACAATAATCTGTCCCTTACAGCACCAGCAGGAACCTCTCCCTATAGCAGTATGTGATAATTTTAGAACAATAATCCGTCACTTACAGCACCAGCAGGAACCTCTCCCTATAGCAGTAGGAGATGATTTTAGAACAATAATCTGTCCCTTACAGCACCAGCAGGAACCTCTCCATATAGCAGTAGGAGATGATTTTAGAACAATAATCTGTCCCTTATAGCACCAGCAGGAACCTCTTCCTATAGAACTAGATGATTTTAGAACAATAGTCTGTCCCTTACAACACCAGCAGGAACCTCTCCCTATGGCACTAGGTGATGATTTTAGAACAATAATCTGTCCCTCACAGCACTAGTAAACTGTATCTAGTCCAGTATCAGATCGTTTTAGAATGCTAAGCTTTCCCCTCACAGCACAGCCAGGAATTTGTCTGTAATGCAGGATGAGATCATATTGGATCGGTAATCTGTCCCTCATAGCGCCGGCAGCATGCTCTCCCTACACTAGCCTGTGACGATGTGACACGCGGCATACGTGACTCCAGCTCATATAGAGGCTGGGTCACATTATGCACTAGCCTATCACAGCCATGCCATTAGTAGGCAATGGCTGTGATGGCTTCTAAGGGCAAACAAGTAAAACGCTTGTGGATTGGCGGCCCTGCAGCTATAGAAAAGGCATGCAAAATACCCAAATACCGAACCCGAACCCAGACTTTTTTGCAAATGTCCGGGTTCGGGGCACGGACACCCCAAAGTGCGGTACGGACCTGAATTTTACACTTCGGGTTCGCTCAACTCTAATTGTTATATACATGTCATGTACTTATTAAAACTGAGGTGTGGGGCTCCAGGCTTCTTCAGAAAAAATTAAAAGTCAGCAGCTACATCTGTAGCTGCTGACTGTTAATGTTAGGGCACTTACCTGTCTAGGGATCCAGCGATGTTGACACTCGAGCCATTTTTTCAATCGGCTATTGGGTGCTGCCGGCGCAATCTCCACTAAGGGAGACAGGCAGTGAAGCCTTGCAGCTTCACAGCCAACTTCCTACTGTGCATGCGTGAAGTGCATTGCGCTCTGTGAATAGGCTGGCTATGGGGAAAGGAGGAGGGGGCGGGGTGAACTTTAAAAAACAAGTACCCGCCCCCCCCCTAAAGGTGCCAAATGTGGCAGCCGAGGGGGGGAGGAAGCAGACAGGCGGAGCTTCCCCTTTTGGGTGGAGCTCCTCTTTAAGGCAGCATGATTTATAGGCAGGAGACAAGAGAAAATGCTCAGATCGGCCAACAATCCAATGTCTGCAATGGCAGATAGACATCTGCCAGACAAATGCTCTCAGTAGAACTTCAACTGGGCAGCTTAGGACACCTGTGTCAATCACTATTGACCCTCAAGAGCAGCACCAGCAGTGTCTAGCTGTTTGTCATTTCTTCTCCCCTCCCCGCATGACTATGATAGGCTGCCTCATTGGCCAAAAGTCAGTGATATAAAATAGTTTGTGAAGTACTCTGCAAAGGTTGGGAGACGTGCTGTCCTCACCAGCCTCTAATGCTTTGGAGTAGTCAAATGCCATAAAATAGTCAAGTTAGAAAACATCATATAATGATTCATGCTTCCTCATTGATATATTATATACATAATTTCTGGTAATACTGTGTCATGTATGTGGAGGAGATCAAGCTCAAGAGGGGTCTTTTCTTGCACCTCCTCTCTAACACCCCTGGTAGTGGTGAAAGGAGAGGTGAGGAACTGAGGGGCAAGAGAGCCAGTGTAGTAGGCAGCACCAGTTATCAGGTATGAGAGACAGATGACTGTGGACCACGGGGTAAGAAGCAGATGCAGGAACATGGTAGCATCTGATCAGAAGACATGAATGCCGCCAGGGAACAAACCGAAAATCATCAGTAGCTGAGCAGGAAGATACTGAATCAGGGACATCATCAGGAGATAAGTCAAAGTCAGCAACAGCTGGACAGCTAGGTATAAGAACAAAATGCAGAGGCTGTGTTAGGATAAACAGGGAGGTCAGTTAAGAGTCTGCAAGGTCTGCAAGGTCTGCAAGGTCCTGAATCAGAAGGCAGAAAGTAAAGTCCGAAACACGAGCTAAGGTCACAATGGGCAGACAAGAAACCGGAGACAGGTCAAAGGCAAGCAGGGTTGTATACAGGAAGGCAGAAATAGCAGGTCCGGTCACAGATTAAAGTGGAATTATATCCATAACCACTTCATAAAATATAATGTTCTTTAGCAAGGAACATACATTCCTCATTGATTATGCTACCAAAATTAGTATGTTCTGTAAATTGCCTCCAGCGTTGTGCCTGTTTCATAAAGCGGTACTAAACCCATTGATTTAACTGTTTCAAAAAACAGTTACATTCCTGGAATGCCAAGATTGGTAACTCTCACATTTGCTAGTGTCCTCAACCAAACTGTCAAACCATCAAATGTCTGGTGACCTAACTGTGCAGCATCATGGCAGTTGAAGATCAAACAGAAGCAGCTTCCTTGATTGCAAAGGTAGGAGGGTTTAATTCCGCTTTAATGCCCCATACACACGATCCGAAAATCGGATGACAGATCGTCCATTTTTTTTTTGCATGCTAATCTCAGATCGAATCAGAAGAGTGTACTAATGTCACGAAAATTCTTGTACGACAGAATAAATAATCTGAAGTGATGTAATTTTTTTGTAGTGTATTTATATTGTATTTTCGTATGACAACTGTACTGATTAGATGAAAATCGTACGATCTGGTACCATGCGATCAAAATTTTCATGCATGTCCGATCGAATATTATCTGATGAATAGTGTTGAGCGAACCTGGACTGTAACGTTCGGGTCCGTAACGAACTTTGGAGTGTCCGGAACCCGGACCCGAACATGGACGTTTCAAAAAACGTTCAGGTTCAGGTTCTGGGTTATGGTAGTTGATCACGCATGTTGAATAGCTGCAGGGCAGCCAATCAACAAGTGTTTCACTGGTTTGCCCTTAGAAGCCATCACAGCCATGCCTACTAATGGCATTGCTGTGATTGGCCAGTGCATCATGCGACCCAGCCTCTATATGAGGCTGGAGTCACAGTGCTGCATGTCACATGCTCTTGGGTTAGTGTAGGGAGAAGATTTTTTATGCCGGCGTTTTTGTGAGGGACAGATTGCCGACATTTTAACATCTGATCCTGCATCCTGAGATTACTACTACTGTTGGTCTGAGGGACAGATTGCAGAAATTTGAGATTTCCCATACTGCTGCTTTGAGTGACAGATTGCAGATCAAACCCTTCATAACACAACGATCATTAGGATCGTACACAATGATCAGATTGTGGGATCGTACACAACGATCAGATTGTGGGAGTAATTTGAGATTTCACATACTGCTGCTTTGAGTGATCTGGCTGCACTAGTTAGAGGCTTCTGCTTAGAGGGACAGATTATTGTTCAAAAATCATCTCCTAGTTCTAAAGGGAGAGGTTCTAGCTGCAGCTGTAAGTGACACATTATTGTTCAAAAATTATCTCCTAGTTTATTTGATTTTAATTTATTTTCCCTATCCCCATTTTTTTGTAGGGCACTTGCCCTACTCTTACCCCCATTTTACTTCCTTTTGCAGCCCTCTAGCACTTGCCAGAACTTTGTTACAGCCATTTTTGTGCCTAAAAGTTCGGGTCCCCATTGACTTCAATGGGGTTCGGGCTCCGGGATAAAGTTCGGGCAACGTTCGGTGCCGAACCCGGACTTTTTCTCAAAGTTCGTTCGGACCCTCCGAACCCGAACGTCCAGGTGTTTGATCAACTCTACTGATGAACTGTCATGATCGGCTCTTGTAAGCTGTGTACTAACGATCCGATTATCGTAAGATCGCATCATATGCGGTATTTTTTGTCCGATTTTCGGACGTTGTGTATGGGCCATAAGGCTGTCAGCAAATCGGCCTCTAAAAATTTGGCTGTGCCTAAAAATAGAGAGCAACTGAGCATGTGCAGAGTGTATTACTAGATTTTAAATAGTATATGCACTTCTTTTTAATGTTTTACATAGCTATACCTGCAAAAGAAGCCAGCCTGAAGTGATCTAGTGGGGCTTAATGTTCTAACTAAAGTTCCACTTTAATCAGAAACTAGCTGAAGACCATTCAGCAATTTGTCTGACGCTCCAGCTTATATAGGCCATTTGGTACCAATAGCAGTGGCAAATGTGTATCTTCGCCTACATGCATGCTGCTTGGCGTGCGCGCTAAGGCTGCATTCACACCTGAGAGACACGTTTTCTGGCATATTTGAAGTGTTTTGTCGCGCGTTTTGTAGCGCGACATCGGGCGCTCGTAAACACCCGATGTCACGCTAATACGAGCGTTTGACACTTTTCCATTGGTTCTTTGTCAATAGAAAAGTGTCAGAAACACCGCAATATGCCCGAATGGCACAACAAAAATAGTAGTTTGAGCATCGGGCATTTGGCTTCAGGCGTTTTTGAGTGGAGATGTGAACCATCTCCATTCAGAAATATTGATTTTTTCCCTTCTAGCATTTTGTAGCTTCATGCTTCAGGCATATCTGAGCTACAAAAACGCTCAGGTGTGAATGGAGCCTTATACACCCTTGCAGGCACAACTGATGTGTTATGCACAGAAACATGTGCCTGCGCAGGCTGTGCTGGTCTTCTTGTACTGGAACGAGATGGGTGCATACTGTTGCTACTTGCTGCTGCTTCTAAGTGTACCAAATCCCTTTTCTTCTTTAAAAAAAATATCTAGTGATCCTGCCAGCCCTCAGGTCTTCCTCCAGGAGGGTGAAAACACTGTAGGTCTTGTAGTAGTGCTGCAGCATGCATTGTCATCCTCAGCAGCTGCACAGGACAGCACGCTGAAAAATAGATTTTTGAGCATTGTCACTGGTGATAAGCTTTTACTGTCAATTAGCACTGGTAAATTGGGTACCTTGTGTCTAGAGGAGATGAGGCAGGGTGCTCGCTTCAGCTTCCTGACCCTGCTGCACCAAAGACCTTGGCAAACTGTAATGACATCAAAGGGACAAAGAAGAGGGCTTTGTGCCACCTAGGAAAAAAAGTCTTGCGTCTCTGGAGAAGAGAAGATTATGTAAAAAATATTTTGGACAGCAACTAACTTTTAATATATTTCTACGGTGCAGTATATTGAGGTTCTCCATGTACACTTGCTGTAATCATAGCTTCTATTATCCCAGCAATATACAGCAAGATTAAATAAATGGGTGACATACTGAGCCAAAGGTGATGTGCACATAAAGATCATCTGTCCAGAATACAAAGCAAGCAATAAAACAAAATGAAATACAGCTGTTACTATAGCAGTCTAAGACAAAGGTCATACACTAAGTAGTAGTTTCTTAAAACCAGTTGATTAGTCCTTGGACCAATTATGTGACATACCTGAAGTTCAGGGCGTTGGAGTTAGTGTTTGTGGCTTTGGCAGAGATTACAGATTGCATGTAGGTAATAACTAGAAAACATAAGTCTCTTCTCAGTAGACTTTGTCAAGAATATAATAAAGAGAAGCAATAAAGTAAAAATGAATGTGTTGTCTTTCTTGTCAAAGGTCATGTCTTGTAGTAAAGTCTCCTAACTTGCAGTCATCAGTATTGCTAGGTTGTAGGATTTAAAGAGAAATTCCCATGTATTAAACAGAGTAGTAGTAATTGAGTCAGGTTATCTTAAAGTATACATATAATTAGATTAATCAACTAAAGTATTAGAGATTGTTTTACAAAGTGAATGTTTATTTATTTTAGTATATAAGGTGATGCTACCTGGTGAAATGCAAAATTTAAAGAAAGAAGGATTTTCTTACAATGCAGCTTAAAGTGGTTACAATTTCTAAAGGTCTTTTTTTTACCGAAATCCATTATCTGCATTAAGGTAAAAAAAACTTCCAATAATAGTTTACCCCCACCCCTAACATTTACGTAACTCCTCCATTGATCCAGCGCTGTGCCTGGCTTCAGGTGTTCTCTCCACTCTTCCTGCCCACACAGGCTTTTCTGAGAGTAGTGGGAGCCACTGGCTCCTGCTGCTGTAAGTCAAATCTTGTGAGGAGATAGCTGGGAATGAGAGCACACCACACTGTGTCTATTTATGGATGCACACAGCCCCCCTTGGGGGCACACCCATACAACCGGCTTGCAATGGGGGCATACACAGAAGAGGAGTGGAGAGCACCAGAAGAGAAGTGGAGAGCACCAGTGGGGGACTCCAGAAGAGGAGGAAAGAGGCCACATGGTATAAGTATAAACCTCTTTTTTATTATTTTATTTTAATATAAAAAAAATAATAATTCACTCCCTCAATTTCCCCCAACTGCTGGCGATGCAACAAAGAATTGGGCTCGCTGCTACATATATGGTGGACATGCCCTTTAATCCAACCATTTTGGTCAAAAGTCCACAGACTCACATGCAAAATCTCCACCCACCCACTGGACTACTCCCCAGCCCAATTATGACTACATCACTCATCCAACCCAAAATCTGACTACTTTCACTCCCTGGCCATGCATGTTATCATTGCGGCCAAACTATGCATACCATCCCATTGGCACTCTCAGAACCCTCCAAGCATTACAGAATGGTTCAAACTAATACAAAAAATTGCTGACATGGAGGAACTCATACACCAAGCAAGAGATACCCCTCTAAGTTCAGGAAAATGTGGTCCTGCTGGCAACACTTTAAAATGACAGAAGACTATGCCAAACACCAAATCTAATATCACAGGATTACGCTCATAACTGGAAGGCGAGTGAGCAAGCAGGTGAGCCTCGCCCCCACACACCCCCAGCTCTCCTCTTCCCACACACACAGCCTCCCCTAGTCCCCCCAGCCAACCCCCCCTCCCCCATGTCTTTTTTTCCCTCCCAATCACCTACCCTTCAAGCCTTCTCTCAGTCCTTATACCCCCACAGTTACCTCATCCCAGAGTACTCAACGTGAAATCGAATGAGTACACACCCCTATTCTATACACACACTCCTGCTAAAGTCACATTCACAAATATCTTCATCTTATATTCCCTTAAAACAATTTTCAACATTTAAAATCCAATTGCATACACTTCGATTATGGATGAATACCAGTTGACTCCCTTACCTTTCACTGATTGGTAGTTTGTTCAACAAGCACTATCACATAGCAAGTTTCAATTGAAATGTTTAGTGTGACAAAGTCCCACTTGTCACAATTAGCATCACCACAATACCCTTAGTGACCTGTCCTTTGTTTACTCATGTATGACTTTGTTACTGTTGGATACGATAAGGAAACTGTAACCAATGTATCTCTTAATGTGTACTCTGGACTACAAATCATTGTTATAATTGATATTTACTTAAACCGGTGTATTTGCATATGTCAAATAAAGCTTTTTGGAAAAAAATAAGTAACTGTCTGAAAACTTTCAATAAAAAGTTATTGTTGGAAAAAAAAAATAAAGGTTTACAATTACTGTGAAAATGTATGATGGCACTCAGATACATGAAAAATCCCAAAGAATTTAATAATCCATGAATCCAAACACATCACAGCTCCAACAGGCTGATCCAACAGCATGAACTGGTGTAATGTTGATATGCTCAGCTTTAGGCCTTAAGCTTATTCTGATTTGGTGGATGATTTGCCCAGAAGGAGAAAAGTAGGGTCCTAGAACAGAGTACAAGGGAGCAACTTCTGGAGGTGTTCTGAGAATTTGGAAGATAATTCATTACGGATTAGACGGATTAGAGGGACTACGTCTACGTTAAGAATTAGAGAGAAGGCCGCCCCAAGGTTAATAGAAGGTTTAAGAGTCTTGTGGAGGTCTTCAACGAGGGAACATGAGACAAGATCCTGGGATGAAAAGAGGAAGACCCGTTTAGTAGGTGGTTTAGTCTTATTCGAATTCCGGATTTCGACTCGTATAGTTGTAATGTGGTCAAGTACGACAACCTAGTCGGACAACCTCGACACTACACAAACCTAAGTACCTAATAATTTAAGAAACCCTAAAAAGTACATAGACTCACGGTAGTATGTAAAAGTGTCATTAAC
>BLSH010284318.1:1284410-1296884 GCA_018402905.1 Glandirana rugosa
TATAGTACTGTGCACATCGATGAGGCATATTCTGTTTGTGTAAATGAGATGTTTATGTTTTTCTGCAATCCTTTCTCTTCAGGATTTAGAAATATTTATGTACATTGTGGCAGGCAAAAATTGGTTCTGTGCTTCCTGCTTAGTAGTGTAGCACAGCTATTATGTTCCCATTTTAGGGCTTGTTTACACCAGCTTTGCTCTCTGAGGAGAGCATTTAACAGCAAGACAACCACATACGCCACTGTGTGCATTGTGTATGGTTTCGCGGGCAGTTGCAGCCCAGCCTCATTCAATTGAGCAGAAAAATAGTTATTTTTCAGGAAATTGTTTCTTATTGTGTTTTTATGCATCACATCCTCTATGAGATCCTGAACTACTCCTTTTCCCCTCTCACTTTTCTTTCTTTGCAAAGATCAATGCACATAGTTGTGGTCATGTGCACTTCTCTATGCACACTATACAGTCCATAGTCCTTAGCCCATCACAGAAGACAGTGGCTATGTGGTCATGTTTCTACATAGAGAGGGGCTATGAAGAACCAAGTAGATACCTTCTAACAAGAAGTCAGATCACAGCTGGGGGGAAAAAAAAGAATTTGCAGATTTGGAGGAGGTTGGGAGCAAAAGAAGGAACTTTTTGAGTTAAGAATATATACTTGATTGGATTTTTTGTTCTTTTAAACCAGAGTTAGTGTCACTTTATTTCAAGTGTACAAGTCTTCTTAAAGTGACTGAAAGGACTCTCTGAAACACTAGCTGATATCTACCTTCAGGCTGGGTTCACACTGTTGTGCGGCAGGGGTCCGATGTGTTCCTGTTCTCTGTTTCAGGGACAAATCAGGCCCGAATTTTTGGCTGAATTTGGACCTGAAACAGACCAGAAGACACACAGGACTCTTCTGCAAACTGCTCAGCAGCCGCCCCGGAGCTGTGTGAACCGGCTCCATTGAGGGCTGGTCACATTCTCCTTACACGTGAATTGGATGCGGCAAAACCCACATCCAATTCACACCAGTGTGAACCCAGCCTCGCAGTGTTTTGATGGGGATGTTGTTGAAAGTCCCCGATACACAATTATAAACTAATGAATGCCTTCATGAAAATATCTGACAGCAAACAAATCTACAAGACAAAGACAAATGTAAATGTGACACCAAAACTAAGTTCCAGTTAAACATTACAATAAGAAATCTAGATTTGTGTTCACTGATAAAATACTATAGTTTCTCATTCCAAGACCTGGAGGGCAAAATTTCCTATTCTGTTTACTAACTAAACATTGAGGCTTTGTCCTTGATCAGGAAATCCTCTTCTGCCATTCAAACCAAGGCTCATTAATGAGTACAAGACCTAATGTTCCACAGAATGAAGGATACTTGTTTGGTAAAGGTTTTAAAAGGTTATCATATCACATTTGCATTATGTTGCATATCTCTCCACACTTGACATTGTAAAAATGTAACCATTAACAGAAGCAACACAGGCTGAATAAAGCTTTGAATTAAAGTAGATTGCCTAATAGCTTTCAAATATATTTACAACTGGTTCCAACAACCAGTACTTTGTATTTTCACCAAAAAGTTAAAGAACCTTCAGAATGCTTTCTGCTGTGAACTGGTGTGGATCTCCTCATTTGGATCTCTAGTTAAAGTGACACTAAACAATATCTTTATTTTACAATAATTTATACACACCCACTACTTAATGCCTCTGCAATCTATTTTTCATGAAAACCTTTCTTATCTTCCTTTTCTGCCTCCTTGTAATGTTCTCTGTGAGCTCCCGAACATTACCTTTGGGACAGCAAGCAGTGCACATTAGCTGCGGTCTTGTGTACTGCTCTATGCTCACTACCAATCCCATGGTACATAGTCCATCTTGTGAACAAACAATAGAGGGTGAATGAATATGTTTCCACATATGGTGGGACCATGCAGAAGAAATGTAGCCACCCTTTAAAAGAAAGCTTTATCATGGCAGAAAAAAAAGGAATTTGCAGATCAGGACAAGGCTATGAGGAAGAGAAGGTCGTTTCTAAAGTTAATACCTACTTGAATGGTATTTTTATCTTTTTAAATCAGAGTTGTGTCACTTTAATCAGCTGTCTCCATAAGTCAGGAGAGCAGCCTCAAGTTTCTACAGTGCTCAGAGCTGTTTTATCTTCCTCAGCTGGATGAGGCTCCTGCTTTGAAACTGCAGGTATTCTTTGTCTTCTAAGATACCTAGTGAGGTGAAAAGAATACCAAGAAGATATGAGTGCTTGAGCAGACTTTTGACTGCTTTCCTTCACAGCTGACTCTGCCGCGGACAGGTGACCATTCTACTTACAGTACTAAAAAACGAAAGTCGAGGGGAGTGGCCAAGCAGGGCATGTGAGCGGACCGTTCTCACAGAGCTCCCTTCTAGAATCCTATAATTTATCCTTACCCCGGCCGAATTACGGCTCAGAACTGCACCGGAGGCTGCAGCTAAAGCCCAGGAGCACGGGGGTACCATTCGGATCACATACGGCCAGTGGAATGTCGAAATCCGGCAAGACTAAAGGCAGTGCTGTGGCCCTGGATGGTCAGCAAGGTGCGGAGGAGCCGCTGCCTCAGAGAACCATGAGAGGGATAGAAAAGATGAAGGACCAGGGAGCTAGGAGCAAGCTACCGTGCCAAGCAGGTAAAGACAACCCTGGGGACATTTTGCTGTACACTAAAAGACTGTCAGACATAAGAGGTCATGAGGAGGAGGGAGCCAGGGGGGCCATAGAGGATACCCAAGCAGCGCTGTTCACAGGCCAGGACGTGGGGGCGGATGACATGCTCTGCCTGACTCGGAGCAGCAGCCATAGAAAATGGACAATGTGGAGGAGGAAGAACAGCCCTCACTGAGACAGATCCTTCAGGCTGTGCAGAAATGCACCATGTCAGTTAACCTGGTGAATGTTAAACTAGGGGGCCTTACTGAGGAAGTTGCTCTTTTGTGACAGGATATACAGAAAATCCGTGAACGAACGACGGCCGCAGAGGGCTGCATTAGTGAGCTGGAAGACCAACTACCGCCATTGTCACAGGAGTCACGCAGTACAACCCGTCTAGCCCAAGCTAATAGGGCCAAAATGGATGATATTGAGAACAGAATGAGACGGAACAATGTGCGCATAGTGGGTCTCCCTGAGAAAGTAGAGGGCAGAGACCCCACAGAATTTATTGAGCATTGGCTGCTAGACACCTTTGGGAAAGAGGCGTTTACCCCACTATTTGCAGTTGAACAGGCCAATAGGGTCCCCTCCAGAGCAATACCAGGGAATGCCCCCTGGCCCATGCTGGCCCATATACTATATACATATCGGGACAGGGAAAAATACTTTGCCTGGCTAAAGAACGACCGGACATTAAATATAATGGTGTCCGGGTGTCATTCTACCCGGACTTCTCGCCGGAGGTGCAACAACAGCGCTCCAAATTCTATGACGTCAAACAAAGATTGAGGAGGCTGGATCTGCCCTATGCTATGCTGTACCCTGCACGATTGAGAGTTACTGTGGAAGGCAGGGCTCACTTCTTTACTACAGCTCCTGAGGCGGTGGCATGGCTGGACATTCATGAACCGGAGCTAAGGCGCAGGGCAAAACATGCTCCGATCCCCTAAGGTCTGCACGGATTTCAAGTTGCGAGGACAGACTCATAATGATGTGAGTAATCAGTGTCTGGATATTATGTTCTCGGCCGGGGACAAGTTACAGAATGCTAAGGACTGCAATAGCTCCGCTTGAGGGTTAGTCAATGGACTTACGCAAGAGCTATAAGGTCATGGCATGTTGTTGCGCAGTCGGAATGCCACGGTTGGACCGACGACTGTGCCAAAGTTCAGGAGTACCGTTGTGCTCCTATGGACTTATGTTTTTTCATTTGTACAACATGTTCTTTTCTTTGAGATTTTCACCATTTACATGGAGCTTTTGGAAGTACAGCACGGGCCTGACTGGCGGCCAGGTATCAGACCATTCGCCCAGACCGCAGGACTAGAGCCCCTGGAGGTGTGCAGTATACTACAGATACAAACTATAAGGCATCATGGCGTAAATCCCTTTGGTGACGTGGAACGTGCGGGGCCTTAGTAGTCCTTTAAAGAGGATGATGGTCTCCACTGCGCTCCAGAAATATCATCCAGCTATTATAGGGCTACAGGAAACCCATCTTACTAAAGACACTGTGGGCTGTATAGGATATTCCTGGGTAGGCCAGGCGTACCACGCGGTCCATACCTCCTACTCGAGGAGGACTTTAATGGGGTCATGGACCCTGGTGTGGACAGGCCCTGCCCTGAGACTGGGTAGGGGCACAACATTGTCCAGGTTTCTGGCGGAGCTGGGGTGGGTGGACATGTGGCGTGCGAGACATCCTCATACCCCTCAGTTCTCATGTTTCTCGAAAACACATTCCTCTCTATCCCGCATAGATCTGTGTGTGGGGACCTCGCAGGCTCTCCAGGCGGTTAGCAATATAGAATATGCCCAAAGAGGGATTTCTGATCATTCACCCTTATCACCTGGCTGATAGCACAGTCGCCGACCAAGCTTAGGAGGGCCCATTGGCGCTTGAATGCTTTCCGGCTGGATTTGATCCCGTCAGATGCCTTAATAGCAACCCAAATTAATAATTATTTTCTCGAGAATGCAGGGTATGGTGATGTCCTGACACGGTGCAAGGCTTTTAAATGTTTCCTACAGGGGGTGTTTATCTTGGCTATAAATGGGGTCAAGTCCACTATTAGAAAGCATGAAGTCCAACTAAGTAGACTGGTTGACGATCTGGAGAACAAGTATATAACCAGCCCGAGCGAGGAATTAAAGACTTCCTGGATAGCAGCCCAGGATGCTTTAAACAAATTTGTTAGTATGAAGGCAGAAAGAAAGCATTTTTTTTTCCAGGGTGACAATCTTTGAGGAGGTTGAGCAGACAGGTTGGTTGTTGGCTAAAATAGTTAATCTTCGACCCTCTGTTCCAGCTATTGGAGCGCTGCAGACGGCTTCAGGCCAACTGACTAACACACCAGAGGGTATCATGTCAGAGTTGGTACGGTTCTACACTGATTTATACGCCTCTAAGGTGTCATACCACCAGGAGGACCTGAATGCCTACCTGGAGGGGATGCCTTTACCCCAGCTTCAGACTCTCAAAGACACGCTCTAGATGCCCCGCTCACGATGGAGGAATTGCAGGAAGCAGTGGGCACATTCCCTAGATCTAAGGCCCCTAGAGATGATGGGCTGCCCATTGAGGTATATCAAAGATACTCAGAAGTGGTCCTTCCTAGGCTACTGGAGGTATTAAACGCAGCCAGAAGTGAACAAAGGCTACCCAACTCAATGTCTAGAGGCACCATAATTCTACTCTTAAAACCTGACAAGCCTGCTACAGAGCCCAACTCATATAGGCCTATCTCCTTACTACAGGCAGACGTGAAAATATTAGCAAAGGTACTTGCTAGAAGGGTAAATAGGGTTATAGCAGACCTAATACATGAAGACCAGGCGGGTTTCATGCCCAATAAGTCCACAGCGGTAAATTTGCGGCGCTTATATATTAATATGCAGATAACGAAGGATATAGAGCTTTGTTGTCATTAGATGCCAACAAGGAATTCGACAGTGTGGAGTGGGGTTTCTTGTGGGCGGTTTTGCAAAAGTTTGGATTTGGTGACACATTTATATCGTGGATACAATTGTTATATAGCAAGCCGATTGCGTCCATCCGTGAGGGCGGATTGGTTTCAGACAGTTTCAAATTGAAAAGGGGGGCGCGACAGGGGTGCCCACTGTCACCGCTACTCTTTGCTCTTGTGATAGAGCCACTGGCAGCGTGTATTAGAGCACACGATGGAGTGGAGGGGTTCAGGTATGGGAGCATACAGGAGAAAATTCTTCTGTATGCGGATGACATGCTCCTATTGCTGGGGGATACTGATTCCTCCCTAAAAAGGGCCATGGCCATCATACCTGAGTTCAGAGAATACTCCGGGTTAACAATCAACTGGACCAAGTCTGCCCTGCTCCCCCTGGATCAGGAGGTGCATCCTCAATTGGAGTCCTACTGCCCAGTCCCTGTGGTCTCACAGTTTAGATATCTCGGTATCATGATCTCGGCACACTTAACGGATTACTGCCGGCTCAATATTCAGACGCTACTAGGGAAATTTATTGATCGGGTGGCCATCTGGAATAAACTATGGTTGGCAGTGGCGGGAAGGGCCAATTTGATTAAAATGATCCTGATGCCACAACTATTGTATCCCCTGCACAATACGCTTGTGGTGGTCTCTCTCAAAATATTTAGAATCGTCAATACCATTTTTCAATCCCTGTTGTGGAAGGGGGGCAGGCCAGGATAAGGTTAGAGCAATTACAAAAGCCCAAGGACCTAGGGGGATTGGCATTACCGAACCCCTGGCTGTATTATCTAGCCTCCCAAATGCAACAAATGGTAGGTGGCCTGGCATGGACGCCCAGTTACACCACAATGGCGCTGATGCTACAGTGCTGTGGGGTGGGACAGGAGGCACAAAAGTTTGCCAAACCCAACAAAAAGTTTCCAACTTATAGAATACTACAAAAGATCTGGAATAAAACTAAACAAATTCAGGGGTGCAGGGGTTTACCACTTACAGCCCAATATGGGACAATCTCACATACCCGGAACTGCTAAAATTACAGCATGAGACCGGATCCTCTGTGCACCAGATGGGGACGAGACGTGGGGGACCTCATCCACCTTTTATGGAGATGTCCCAAACTTCACCGCTACTGGCACTCCGTAGTGGTGACAATTAACAAAGCATTACAGGTAGACATTCCATTAGATCCCAAGCACTGTATACTGGGGGTGTTGGACAGTGTGATTCTAGACAAATTCCTGAAGGAGGCGGTGGCTAGGACGCTGTTTCAGGCCCGTAGACTGCTCCTGCTACATTGGATTTCCTCAGATCCACCCACGACTAAGATGTGGCTGGAGCAGGTGGGCACGATGCTGCGTTACGAAAAGCTTATATATAAGCATAGAGGGAGTCCATTAAAATTTGAGAGAGTATGGGGTGACTGGCTGGATACCCCAGGGCTTGCCCCGTCAGATCTGATTGTAGAAAGGATGCTTTACTGATGACTACAGGGGCACCATACGGGCATGATAGGTGGGCGAGGCACTTCAAACAGAGAGAGGTACCGTTTGATCGGATGGGGCACTGTGGTTTTGTGCGGGAGGATTTACATTCTAGGGACATAACTGTTGGCTGCTTTTGCTTGTTTAACCAAAATCTTTTGTACTTTCAATGTCTGTCATATGTGTATGCTATGTGGAAATCGCAATAAACACTTTTCCTGATTTAAAAAAAAGAAAAAAAAAAAGAGCGAAAGTCGAATCCTAAAATCTCTTCATGATGACCCTTCAGGCCCTGTTAGCCCCTGGATGATGTTCTGTACGAAGCTTTGTAGCTCTAATACACTCAACAAACAAAATCCCATTCATTTCAGTGGCCCTTGTTCACATCTGAGCGTTTTGTCGCCAGTGGCAAAACGCTTGCTGTTCAAAAAAGTACATGAGCTTCTTTTAGGCAGATTGGAGGCAACATGAGCATTTTGCAAGAATTTTAGGAGCATTTTGTAGCATTGTTTTTAGCAAAACAGCATCTTTCTATCCCTAATCTCTTCCCCCTAGTGTTTTCTATTGGCTAAAACAAAAACGCCTGAAGCTTGAACCCCTTGTAAAATGCTTGCAATACGCTTCTAAAAAGCTCAGAGTACGCTTGCAAAACTCCTGAAAATCGCTCTGCTCAGGTGTGAACAGGGCCTTAAACAGCAAAATACACTCTCATTAACAGCTTGCTGTAGAGGCTCTTATGAAAGGGAACAATTTTAAACAGAAATTTCTCAATATTCTGGTACTTTTGCACCAATTGTACATTGCTCCATTTCTAGCTTCTGCTCTACTGTGTGTTAAGAATGTGCTACAAGACTAGAGTTGAGTGAACCCGAACTGTAAAGTTAGAGTTCGTACCGAACTTTCGGGTGTCCGTGTACTGAACCCGAAAGTTCACGTTCGTGTTCGGGTCCTGGGTTCTGGTATCTCATCCTGCAGTACAGAACGATCTGATTACAGAACGATCTCTCATCCTGCATTACAGAACGATCTGATTACAGAACGATCTGATACTGGACTAGGTAGAGATTACTACTGCTTTGAGGGACAGATTGCAGATCTAATAACATCTCCCATTTTTCTTCCTTTTGCAGCCCTCTAGCACTTTCCAGGACTTTTTTACAGTCATTTTTGTGCCGAAAAGTTTGGGTCCCCATTGACTTCAATGGGGTTCGGGGTCCGGGGTAAAGTTCGGATAACGCTCGGTACCGAACCTGAACGTTTCCGCGAAGTTCGGCTGAACCCGCCGAACTCGAACATCCAGGTGTTCGCTGAAGTCTATACAAGACCAGTGTCATAGGTGTAGTAGTGTCCCTAGCTTAAATGTAGTTCTGTTGGGCTGTAGTCTACCCGTGCTCTATTTAACAGTTCTGCTAGGTTTTCACTAAATTGTGCTTCTGCCTTCTGTTTTGGACGATCCCTGGCAATAATGTAAAAAGATTATAATTTGAGTTATGACTATTTATGGTTTCATGACCAACCACTAGGAGGTTTATTTACAGTGGTGCATGCTTGGGGAAAAGGTGTAAATATTTTAAAGTAATCTTGCCTCCCAGGCTCTGCCTAGGAATGGTATGCTATGCTACAAAGAAGCCCCAGCCTAGAGCTTGAAGATTTCTGCTGTTCTGCTGGACGATAGATACAGGGGAAGTGGAACAGGAAGGTGATTTGCTGTATTAGAGCACTAGAAGTGAAGACTTTACTGCTGAAGAGTGTCCTGGAGTGCTTTATAGAAGTTACAGCAGATAGACATTGCAGAAAGTTCTGGTGGCCTATCCAAGGAGTACTTTGCCTTACTGAATTTGCTTTACGATCTGAATAGTACAGAGAATGTGATACATTTCTTGGCCTCTCCCACCAGTCCCCAGCATTCATAGACACTCATTTTTCGTGGATAGCCTGTTCTTTGCAGATTTACAGCCCTGCCATACTCTTTCTAATTCTCAATGATTAAATGTACTGCAAGGGATATTCAATACAATTTTCTTGTATTCACTCCCTGACTTGTGCTTTTCAGTCACTTTTTCAGTGAAGTGCTTGGAGTATTTGTAGTATTTATGGTGTAGGTTATGCTACAATACTGGCCGTCCCTAAGTTGGACCTTGCAGATACTAATGTATTTATACTACAGTTAATTTAGGCTCTTTGACCACACACAAGTGATCTTCTTTTCACTTTATATATGTAACTTTGGAAAAGAATTGGCTGCACCAGTGATGATTTCTATGGGGGTAAACACTGTTTATGGACACTGTATGCTAGTTATACAAAATTAATTCTGATGAAAATGGTGTTCATACACTATATTGTCAAAAGTGTTGGAACGCCTGCCTTTACACGCACATGAACTTTAATGGCATCCCAGTCTTAGTCCGTAGGGTTCAATATTAAGTTGGCCAATCTTTTGCAGCTATAACAGCTTCAACTCTTCTGGGAAGGCCATCCACAAGGTTTAGGAGTGTGTGGGAATGTTTGACCATTCTTCCAGAGTCACATTTGTGAGGTCAGGCACTGATGTTTTCCCAAGAATCCCTTTCCTTTCTGCACAAGACAAACCTTCAGAAAGCAGTTGTTAAGGACCTACCCCCCCCCCCTCTTTTCCAAAACTTTCTTAGGCAATCAACGTTATATTATATGATGGGGGACATGACTGTGCTTTGGCTTCAAGATATTCCTGAAAGTTAAGGTCACTTGCAGGGCAACCTGTTGAGCTAGTTTAATAAGCAAATGGCTTCTTGTTTCTTATGTTACCTGTGTTTGTACCTCAATGCTGCATATACACGTAGGTAGGCACAGACTACTAAATTATTTGGGTTTATGGTTCTACATATCAACTAATTAACAGCATTAGACACTGAGAAAAAATTATAAATGACATATATTTGGAGGCTAAAACAACTCTGCCTTTACTAAAAAATGTTTTTGCATACCCAAGAGTTCTCCTTTAAATTAGAAATGTGCTTTTAATTATTTTAATCGCTTTGCATGAACAAAGGACCTTTAAACATTAATGTATTAGATTGATTAAAGTTTCCAGTTTGATACATTTAAATGGAGCCAATTTAGCTTTTCTTTGCTAGCACTTGAATGTGCTATTTTAACAAGAGGGTGATTTAGGAAAAAGTCAAAGTGCTGCAGGCAAAGTGGAGCTTGCAACGGGATATGCATGTCCCTGCATAGCTATGAGTTAAATAAGGAGAAGCATTTCACCTTCAATCTGTGTTATTCTACATGCTCTACTGGGAGAAGAAAAAGCACATATATAATAAAAACAAGACTAAAACGACAAACCACACACTGAATCCAAGCAAAATGCTATTTTTATAACTCTTTCAATTCTTACCCTGTCACACATTTGCATTTAAACACGGGTGGTGCTAATAATATAGTTAAATATTAAAAAACATAAAATTCAACATACATTCCAAGAAAACTGTGCTTTATTTTGAGCAATTCACAAATCAGCGATGATCCAAAATTGCCTATAGAATTCTTATTAAATTCATAAACATCTAATATAAGAATTAGCTAGAACTGGTGTAGTCACAAGATTAACAATTTTATTTTTTTTTTGCACTTATTGTAAGCAGCTGATGAAAGTGAACCTGTATCCAGGCAATTGAACACTAAAGAATTTACAGTACATATTCTCAACAAGCTGTAAAATCACTTTAAAGAGGAATGTCAGTCCTCTCTGGACATTCTCCACTCTCCAACAATGCAATCCTTGTGCATGCGCAGATGCACCAATGGGGCTCTGCCTGGCTTTCGGGTCCTATCAGAGCCTGTCGGTGCATCTGAGAACATTCCGTAGGGCAGGGGTGTCAAACTTGATTTCATTGTGGGCCGTATCAGCATTATGGTTGCCCTGAAAGGGCCGGTTGTATATGTAAGTCTAGATGTCCAGAGCACCACCCCCCTTACATCAGATGCCAAGAGCTCCCCCCCACCATCAGAAGTCAAGGGTCCCCCACCCTTCCTTGCATCACAGTAGGGGCAGAGCTGAGAAGCAGAAAGTGCAGGGTCTAGAGGAGGACCAGAGGGGAGCTGGAGTCTTCTGAATGCTGAGACCAGGGGAGGTGAAGATGAGGGGGTGCTGCAGCTGCACAGAGAGGAGCAGGATCTGAAGGAGTTCTGTCCTCCACTCTGTGGCCAACTGCTGAGACGGGGTGGTGGAGATGAGGGGAGTGCTGCAGCTGCAGAAAAGGTGTGAGGGCCACATGAAATGATCTGGAGGGCCGGATTTGGCCCCCGGGCCTTGTGTTTGACACCTGTGCCGTAGGGTTTCTGCGCATGTGTAAAGACAGGGAAGTTTGGGACTTCCCTTTTGCCAGTCTTTGCACTTGAGTGGGAAACCTTGCACATGCACAAATGTTCCGCATAACTCTCTAGGGACCCAAGCCTTGCCACTCTTCTGCACACGTGCAGGATGAACATCTCAATTAGGCAAAAAAAATTGGCAGCACAAATAAAGTAAGCTGTAAAAAAAAAATGTGTTCATTGGTAAGAGAGGCAGGGGGGAGGAGGTAAGCCAGCTTAAGATGCTATTATGAGTGAAGGTCCACTTTAGTGTCCTGTGTCAAAGGACTTTTAGCTTGTGTTGATGATAATGATTTGACTTGATATCAGTATGCTTTTTGATATAATTTAGAATTCATTTATAGGCAGGTAGCCAACTGAATGAGCAGGCTGTGCTCTTCTGAGCCCACTTTCTTCCTTTCTCCCTTGCAGCCAGGGTGTAGCTGCATGTGTGAGGAGCGGGCTGTACTGTCCAGTGTCCGCTTTCCTCCTTCACCCCTTCTGCTGCTTAGACTTCTGTATGTGACAGAGTGGCTGTGAATTAGCTGCCTCTCACCCCTCATTTTCCTCCTTGCAGCAGCTATGTGTAAAATCCCCCCCCGATTGACAGAGGACCTGAGCCAAGCAGCGACAAGAGGATTGCTATGCAGCAGCCACCATGGATTCTGGGAAATGTAGTCTATAAAGGTGCACAGTGCAATACAAGTGAAGGGAGGCTGATGGATCTGTGAACTTAACTACCAAGTATTTCCTGCAGAACAGAGGAGGAGAGATAGAATTTTCCCCAGGCAATTCTGGAGAGATCTGGGTCTATTGTGGGAGGAAGCCATACAGACCTGTGGGCTGATACTGTGCAGAGACAAGGGTGTCATCTCAGAGTGGTGTAGGGACCAGAGAATGCAGAACTGCCACCTTTGCTGAGCCTGCTAAAAGATCGAGTGCCGTTGCTATATCCGTAAGAGCTTGAGGACTGAGTGATCATTTCTTGAGCTGGGACC